>OY723396.1:24254413-24409413 GCA_963210295.1 Ophion ellenae | reverse complement strand
ATTCTTGAGGCAGGATTCTAATATAGAAATTGGAAAATATCTATTTTTCGGCAGTTATTAAAAGTATGGACTCTTAAGGGGCCAGTCCACTTTGAAAATTTCAAAAAATCGAAAGTAAGCAAGAATTGAAGAAATCGACGACGATGAGCAATCAGAAGGGATTTTGTACGGTGCAGGAATTGCCGATTGAGTTTAGGTAAGAGTTTTTCATAGTATAAACTCGAAACGCGTTTTTCTCGAAACAACGTTTTCAAAATCTAGCTCCATCGTATCCCTAAAACTGATAAACCGATTCTCTTGAAATTTGAACCACATATTGTAAACATGATTCGCAACGAGATGACCCTCGATGGTTTTAAAATTTTTATTTTTACTCTTTTTTTTGCGAAAAACTGCGAAAAAACGCGTTTTTTTTTACTTTCTTCGTTTTTCATCTGCCATTTTTTTATTTTTTGATAAAACTTTATATCCGAGGATCATTTTGTAGCTGGTGTCATACTGAATCTAATGGACGTTAATTTTTTTCTTTCAGACAAGCCGTTGCCGAACTTAAAAATCAATTAAAATGAATTAAATTTTTTTTTCAGATTATTTCAAGACTTTATTTATCAAACCCAACAACTTTTATATTCAGATCTTTTATAAAATCCTAAAAAAAAAAATCCAAGATTACTCGAACACTAATGAACCGATCTTCTTGAAATTTTGCAGGCTTATTTAATACATATAAATGTAGTCTTTAATCGTTCGATTTTTTTTTTCGAAAAAAATGGCCGTTTTATAGCAACAAACGGTTTTTTTTTCGTTAAAATCGAACCATTAACTTTGAGTGTCCGCCATTTTGTGAAAAATGAATCTTTTTTAAAATCCTTCGATTAAAGACTAGTTTATACTTATATTTGACTAAATCCATCCGCATTTTTTTCTTCAGATGATCCACTTCGCCGCAATGTTGGTCACCGCAAACCGTGCATATAAAAACATTATTTCATTGACGGCCATTTGCCACTAAACAATGTAATATTTTTCAATAAAAAAATTACTGAAAGTTCTTCAAGATGTGTTCTTTAAGATGGTATATTGATCGATTAAAAAAGTTTTGTAGTTTTCTTTAAAAAAATTCATGAAAAAGGCCTTTTTTTGCGCTACAAGTGGGGGTAACGCCCTAATAAAATACCCCTCTCCCATCATAAAAAACAGATTTTCGTACTGCAGAATAGCCCCGAACAGGTGAAAAAAATTTTTAGAGCCGATTAGGGCTGGAGCCTCACTTGTAAATATTTACCAAACTTTTTGTTACTGTTCGAAACATGAATAAAAAAACTGCGAAAAAATGAATAGTAAAAATGCTTTTTTTTTTCTTTTTCTTTCATCCAGCCCGAAAAAAAACGCTCGAAATTTAGGCCTCTAGACTAGAATACTTCCTCAACCTTCAAAGGTTACTTGGGATCAAAATTGGGTCTACCTACCGAAACGATCTTGCACAATGTGGCCGCTTGAGTCTTTTCTCTATAATAACATCAATAACGAGAGTAATTCCGGCAGTCTCTCAAGTTTTCGCTCGTAATTCCTCGAATAATTCTAATTACGTGTACTCACAATCGGATGTGTACGTGAATGGATAAATCGTCGCGGAGCTTGGGTTTTCACAATTTCTATAGTCCCAACTGAGGAAACAATGGAAGGCTTAAGGCAGTACGTGTCATCGTTCGAAGCGCCCTCACCTTGCTCCACTTACGAATCTTCCGAGGAACATCTATACGACGGTGTGCGGTACGTGCACATTTTTCTCGTTCA
This sequence comes from Ophion ellenae, assembly GCA_963210295.1. Taxonomy (NCBI): domain Eukaryota; kingdom Metazoa; phylum Arthropoda; class Insecta; order Hymenoptera; family Ichneumonidae; genus Ophion; species Ophion ellenae. Next base: position 24,407,616 of record OY723396.1, on the reverse strand, counting down.
CGAGGAAAGTCCATTGCGAGGCTCATTTGTTGAGCAACGATTATTCGTATTTGTCAGCGTATCTACGTTTCGTCATTTCGCGTCGACGTGAAAAAAAAAAATCAATCGATTCAGCTGATTCGTTGTGGATGTATTTTTTTTCTTCACTCGTTCCCTTTTCGATTGTTGATCACCTAATTGGATTGATTGCCGAGGTGGCTGATATTCGGACGTTAAAATCTCGTTAGCAATTAAAATTGCGCATTTAATTGTTCAACACTTGTTAGCAATCGTGTCGATAAAAGGGGGCCTCTTTTTTTTCATACGTCATCGTTCCTCATCTGTAGTTAATGGCTCCGATTGGTTGGACACTTACGCTTCATATAATTGCGATCAGTATGCTCACTGTAGCACATTACTCGGCGAATTCGTTATTTCGGCGTCTCTTTTCGAGGATTAAAAAAGACGGGGGAATTTTTTTCATACGATGGAAATTTTGAAAAAATTATATGCACGTAAAAGTAATAAAATAATATATTACGGTAAATGATTATGCGCGAATATGGTGAATAGTAACAAATGGGAATTATAGAAAATGATACAACGCGGATAATAACAAAACGTAATAATGGTAAGCCAAATTGTGGGATTCGACTCCGGTGGTACCTCGAGTTGAGGCGTTACCCCCACTTGTAGCGCAAAAAAAGGCCTTTTTCATGATTTTTTTTTTTTGAGAAAACTACAAAACTTTTTTAATCGATCAATATACCATCTTAAAGAACACATCTTGAAGAACTTTTAGTAATTTTTTTATTGAAAAATATTACATTGTTTAGTGGCAAATGGCCGTCAATGAAATAATGTTTTGATATACACGGTTTGCGGTGACCAACATTGCGGCGAAGTGGATCATCTGAAGAAAAAAAAGCGGATGGATTTCGTCAAATATAAGTATAAAGTAGTCTTTAATCGAAGGATTTTAAAAAATATTCATTTTTCACAAAATGGCGGACAGTCAAAGTTAATGGTTCGATTTTAACGAAAAAAACGGCCGTTTTTTGGCTATAAAACGGCCATTTTTTTCGAAAAAAAAATCGAACGACTAAAGACTACATTTTTATGTATTAAATAAGCCTGCAAAATTTCAAGAAGATCGGTTCATTAGTGTTCGACTAATCTTGGTCCCCGACTTCAGAAATGCCATTTTGAGAAAAACGCGTTTAAAGGTTCTCTTTCAACGCTCTCTCAACGCGGATTCTTCTCTTTCAACGCTCATATCTCAGTCAATTTTGTTCGGATCGACTTGAAATTTTCAGGACATATTCTCAGATACTTATACTTCAAAAAAAATGCAATAAAAAAAATCGATTTTTTCAAAATCGCAAGTGGGGGTAACCCCTTAAGGAGTTTCGATACCAAAATCGAATTGCTTGTAGACGATTGAAATTTATATCACCGAGAGATTAATTTAGGATACATTAACTGTCCAAAAATTAATTCGTTTCACAACGTGGTTTCGGAGATGTTTAATGGTCAAGTTGAACTCTTTATCCATTTGGCACACACACGGCACCTCGTAAATAAAGGGTGTCTCAAAATGACCTGACATTTTTATTGATTAATAAAACGTATTATTCATTTGAAAAGTACGAATATTTTTATTTTCATACAAGGTACAAACATGGAGGTTATGCGTGGAACACAATATCCGATAAATGGCATAAATGACGCAACCTGCCACACTGCGGGAGAAACAATGCAGTTATTGCAGACGAAGAAAAAGTGTATGCCAATGATCCACAGATCATTCCGGAGGCCAGGAAAGCAATTGGACGCACCATCAATTAAATTAGTCCGCAATTAAAAGCGTTAAAAGAGTGAACATTTGCAAACTTTCAGGGACGAGGCGGCCATTTATCGGATTTTGTGTTCCACGCAGAACCTCCATGTTTGCACCTTATATTAACCCTTATCCGGCACACTAGGGTGGTTTGCACCCCACGACAATCGCCATTTAATTTTCATTATTTTTCGCAATTTCCATTCTTTTAACATACTCAAATCAAATTTTCGGATATATAACCTACACTGCTTTGAAAAAGAAGCTTTCAAGAAGACCCAAAAAAACATTCAAGTGAAAATATTAAATAGTTTATTTATAATAATGGTTTTTATCGCTGGGATGCAAATAACGCGTGTGCCGAGTACGCTTCTCCACTGAATCGCGCCAAACAACGGTTAACATATAAATATTCGTACTTTTCACATAAATAATACGTTTTATTGATAAATAAAAATGTCAGGCCATTTTGAGACACCCTATACTAGATAAGAACTGTAGGGGCTAAAATAATACTTCGATTTCGATTTTAAAAACTGAACAAAGGGTGATTATAGTGTTGGTAATGTCGTGTAAGAAAATAAGCGGTTTCTCTACTTCGTTCATTAATAATACTCGGAAAAAAATGAGAATTTTGAGCACAAACGGTTAGTTTGCGGACATTAAGAGGGGAGGTATCTTTAGGCGAGGAAAAAATTTGCTGATTTTCACGTTTTTTTTTTTTTTTAGGAAAGATTTATTTACCAATTTTGATACTTAGGGTATGTTTGATTACTAGTTTTGGCTGTTACATGGTATTTTTCAAAATTAATCTTTAAAAAATGTTTTCCCGTACCCTCGGTAAATGCAGTATAGTGTAACATATGACGGCTGCAGGCGCAGCGGAAGTTAGGCTAGATTGGCGAAGGGCGGATGGGGAGCGATAGCAAAGGGTTTTATTGGGAACGGTAATACGTGAAAACCTGCAAAGGTGTACGTTGGAACCCAGGAAATAATTATAGTAATCAAAAAATGAAAAATAATAATAGTAAACCATAGTAAATAATAATTCGTAAGTAACAGAACATATTAATAACAGTAAATATTGCCATGCAAATAATAGTAAACTATATAAAATAAACTGGTCAATAAATAGTGAATAGTAATACAAAAATGAGAAATTATAATAAGCCATAATAAATAATCATTTGTACAGGACATATTAATAACAATAAGGCTCAGTAAATATTACTATGCAAATAATAGTAAACTTTATCAGATAAAACGGTCAAGTAATAGTGAATAGTAATACGAAAATGAATCATAATAATAGTAAACCATAACAAATGATAATTCGTAAGTAACAGAATACAATAAAAAAAGTAAGGCTTAATATTTTGGGGATAGAAAGTTTTAAATAAAGTTAAGAAAGTAAGTTTTTAATATTTTTTTGTGAAGATTAGGGCTTTATAGTGCAAAAATGTTAAATTGCTTTTTGAGTCGCTCCCAACAATTCTACAAGTTCTTCTTGCGTTTGACACGAATCTTCGTTCAATAATGCTTCCAATTCGGCATCTTCAAACGTTTGTGGCCTTCCTTCACGTTCCTTATTCTCCGCGTCAAAATCACTATTTTTGAACCGTCGAAATCAGTACTCACAAGTTGAGATTGCTAGAGAATGGTCCCCATAAGCCCCACATAGCAATCGATGACTTTCAGCTGCTTTTGTTTTCAAAGGGAAGCAGAAAACTAAAGCTTCCCGCAAATTGCGTTTCGGAGGCACAAAAGTCGACATATTTGAAGTTTAAAAAAACTATGTTGTTTATACTTCGACAAAATGAGACGTACTGAAAACTAAAGCCTAAGGACGACGCTTTAACATGAAGGAGGTTAGGTTATGGTCCGATACTGTTTAATACTAGTAACGCCCTCTCTTGTAATCCTTTAAAACTTACCCCTAATAAATAGTAAATATTGCTATGCAAATAATAGTGATTAATATATGAAATCAACTGGCCAAGTAATAGTAATAGGTAAAAATCCGCAAGGGTATACGTGGGAACTGCAAAACTAATAATAATAACAATAAAGAACAAAAAATAATAGTAAACCATAGTATAATATAGTATAGTGAAATAGTAAATAATAATTCGTAAGTAACACAACATAATAATAACATTAAGCTTTATTAAATATTACTATGCAAATAAGGGGCTGTACGCAGATTACGTAACACAATTGAGGCGTGGGGGGGGGGGGGGGGGTCAAGGTTTGCGTTACGTCACGATTTTAAAACTGCCAGAAATAGCAAAATTTTTGCATGTTCAAGTTTTTAATTTAAACCTCGCGTCCAATTTTACCGTGAACAGCTCACAGCTTTCTATACGCAATGTAAGTTAAGCACAGTAGCTTTCCCACAACCCCCAAGTAAAATTTGAAGGAATTTTTTATTTATTTATAATTCTTGAATGTACATGTATTGAAAAATATGTTAACAACAATTTTATACACAAGTCCGAAAATTGAGGGAGTTATAGTCACTTTAGTGAGAACAGGTAGCGCGACCGGTTAGTGCCCTCAGTCCCTACAGGTGTGGCATCATTTACAATAGATAAAGTACAGGCTCTAATTATTTTGTGAACTATCATGAAGATGAAGAACCGTCATATCGCCCGCGACTAGATACTTCAATGTAAGTATCAATATTCTAGAAAAAAAACATAACTTTATATCAAGAAACACGGAACGGAATCTTTGAACGCGTTTTTCTCGAAACTAGTTTTTTCGATCTGGTCCGAGCGAATACTTGAAAACTTATCAACCGATTTTCAATTTTTTCAAAAACATTTTTGTAATCGCAGTGACTAAGGTTCTACGTATCCGCGTTTTTAACATTTAATAATTACTATTTTTAAAGACTGCTTGAATACAGGAAAAGGGCCTTGAAAGTAGAAAAAAATATCCAAACACTCGGCATTTGGTAAAAAAAAACCACAATAAAAAAACGGCTACGTATAACGATAGCTACATTTGTCTAGATATGGATAGATTGTTGGCTTTCAATTTACAGATAACCTTTCATAAAGATATCGATGGGACAATAAAGAGAAATTTTTATTTTCGTCGTCAAATCAAGGCATATATCTCGATTCATTTTCAAGATTTTGTCATAAAAATTGGTATAAAACTAGATGAATATATACTTCATACAATGAGTATAAACCTGATCCTTTCATAATTAGTTATGTCTATGAAAAAAATCATAATTATTGACGACAAAGCACCCGTTACGTAACGGAATAGGGGAGGGGGCGGGGTTGCTGGCCAAGCGTTACGGTCCCGTTACGTGGGGGAGGGGGGGGGGGGGGATCTGGAAATTTTGCGTTACGTAATTTGTGTACGCCCCCTAATAGTGAACCCTGTTAAATAAACCCGTCAACCAACAGCGAATAGTAATAACAGTGGTAAATATTCCGAGTAGGGGACCCTGATACCATCAATTTGTCTCATCTTACCTTGTTCGATTCTTGATCAGCCGCATCGACGCATCTGTCTCTCACCTGTTTTGTTTTTCTTTTTCGGCCAGAACTATTACCCTTAAGGAGGTTGGAGCGATTCAGTTGAGTCAAATGACGATTTATTCATTTTTTTTCAATGAACCTCAAAAAAATGCATACGAGGTACAGATTTATTCCGTATATGCTAATCTTACCGCACGTTACCGCTTGCCCATCTAACCGCACGTTAAATTACATACATTAAACTATTTTTTATCTCTGGTGTTTGGTGGTGAAAAAAGTTCAAAAAAATCGTAAAGACTCAGTATAGTCTGAACAATAGCATGTATTTTTTTAAATTAAATTTAACCTTGGATTGTGGCTAACGCTCCAACCTCCTTGATCGAAATGTTTTTTCGTGACGGACGCGTGTTCCACTTTTGAAACGCTAATTCGAGGGTGTGTGTCAGATAGCGTTGGCTCGTTGCTCCCAAGGGCGAAAAAAGGTAAAAGCGAGCAAAGTATCCGACCGACCGGAAATAAACGGTAGCGTCGAGCCAATACGCGGATGGGTGACCGCTAAGACCACGGTACACATATTATCGAACGGAGGGCAGTTTCACTGAGTTCCCGATGGTGAACGCAACTGAAAACTCAGTGAAAACATGGCCGCCCGTGTCGGCAAGGGTTTTCCCCAGTTTCCCTGTGCCCTTGTGCAGCTGCGACGCGGCAGTGGGTCAGAAAACGAGTGACGGTGGGCAACACTCTGCGGGTGTCTCAACCCCCCCTGAAATGGTATTTCTGACGCACACCCTTATGCGCAAGGGGGTACAATTACGTGAATTCACGATGACGACGTTCGTCTCGTACGTTTCGTTGCTTCTATTGGCATTATTGCTAAAATTATGGCACTAAAGTATCGCCCCAACGAAATGTAGATGCAATAATATGAACTATGGTGTACGAAGTGAAGATGATATGAGAGCATTAAGGCGGGATATACGTTTACAACGATCAAAAAATCAATTTCATTCTTTTTTTTTTATCGAACGATGGAACTATATATGTAGAATATTTTCCCAAAGTTTCAAAGCGAAATTCAAAACACTTCAAAACCGCTCGGTGGGGCGGGCAGAGATAGGCAAAATGTAATTAAATTAAGGCGGGATATACATTTACAACGATACAAAAATCGATTTCTTTTTTTTTTCTTCAAACGATAGAACTATATATGTAGAATATTTTCCCAAAGTTTCAAAACGGAATTCGAAAAACTTCAAACGATACAGCCCGTCAACGCTGTGCCTCACCGCTCGGATTCGGAGCGGGCGTCATTGTTTTCGAAAAATTAGACAAAAAAACTACTTTTTTATCGAACTTTTATAGAAATGTCGCGTAAAATGTTGATTTTTTGTGAACGCGTGCCATTCTCTTAAATTTGCAGTTTCTTCCTTTTAATTACCGTCAAATGGGAACAATAATGTTCTAGGTGAAAAAAGTGCTTTTTTTTGCAATTCAAAGTCTACGGGAAGTTGAATGCCTGCCGATTTTGATGATAAATGAGAGAAAAAAAGTTTCGTATACCTAAATATACTATTAAAGTATGCCTACACTTTGATAAATGTAGAACAATCATTTTGTACTAAAAAAAAATCCCTGAAAATTGCTCAATTTTTTCCCGTCCAAATGTATATCCCACCTTGAGAGAAAAAAAAACAAATCACGATCCATTGGCATGACGTGCAAAACACACAAATGAAGGGGAAAAAAAACAACAAAAAGATAACAATGAACATTCTTGTGAAAATGTTAATGACGTGTGAGATCTAGGCTTGCCACGTTGCATACGCCCCGCACTCGCACACGCACTTGCACACGACGATTACATTTTTCACACGCAGGGCAATCGAAAAAAAAAGAAGCGTAAAATAAATAAAGACGTTTACATACATAATAGCACAATATTTATTGGCAAATCAACGAGTTTTGTATAATGCACTATAATCCCTTAATATCTAGGATAAATATAGATATATTCCTAACAGTACGTTCTCACTTTTTTCACTTACTTTTTAGTTTATATGCATACGTACTTATTTACACATACCTACATACATGAATACGTACATACACTGGACATGTACATATATATTTGTGCGTATGTATACATAAGAGTGTGTACATATAAAACACGGGGGTGGGAAGCTTATAGAAAAAATTTTGTGTTCTCACGACACCAAAGTTCCCCCAGAGTATGGCGACACAATAAGCGTAACTCAGCTGATTGACGTATTTCATTCCGACGACGCGTTACTTACACGCTTGCGAGTACACTTTTTTTCGTCTCACTCGATTCTTTTTCTGAATCCCGCATCGAAAAATGTATCACAAGAATTTTGTACTGGTTAAAAAAAGAAACCAAGGAGACACGTTTTGTGCGTGATACTCATATATATATATATATATATATATATATATATATATATATATATATATATATATATAGGTACGACTTATAATAACAATAAAATTAAAAGTAACAGTAATAAGAATAATAATAATAATAATAATAATAATAACGGCTGCAATAATAATACTCCGATAACGATATCAATACGTAGCAATACGTAAACAATTGTCAAAAGCTCGAATAGAAGCTCGTCGAACGAGTATATCGTATATTCGTTTCTACCCAACGAGAATTTTCTTCGCATCCTTTTTTTTTTCTTCATTTTTCCGTTATTCCTTTTTTCGATACTCCGTTGAGCGGAGGTGAAAAAAAAATCACGAGAATATCGGTTCGAAAGAAAGGAAGTATTTATTTTTGCCATAGCGAGATTAAATTGTTTTCTTTTGCTTTTTGGTGCTGAACGACGAACGACATCGAATATTTGTATATATCGAATAAAGCGGAATATATAGGTCGCAAGTTATTGCGTGTAGCGTTAGCTGAACGTGATTGGATGAGTATTTGTGCGAGAGTATACGGTCTAAATGGATTAAATACGTATGCCTTTCATTATTACGAAGTCTTGTCGTTTGTGTATATATATATATATATATATATATATATATATATATATATATATATATATATATATATATATATATATATATATATTTGTGTGCATGTATATATATATGTATATGGGATATATTGAGTTCGAAGACTCTTGACTATGAGGATTGCCCTCATTGTGGCCAATCGTCCCCATACTCAGCATCGCGTCAATTACAATGTCTTTACCATCATCTTTAGATGAATGTGACCATATGTATGCAAAGACGTTTTCAACAACCGCCCTAGCCTAAAAGTGAATGGTGTTTGCATCGTTGGAATGCGACGAAAAGTTCTTCTTTATTTGTCCATTTCTTCCATTTTTTTTACTATCTGAAGTCTTATTTTGCATGTTTGGGTCGTGGAGCCCTAAGATCTTCGAAAATGTTTCAATGACTTTCGTAGCCTAAATGTGCTAAGAAAGAGAATTGGGCAGTACGAAAAAAAGATCGTCGTTGCATTTCGATGCAAACTTCGATACGATAATAATCGACGAGTGGCTTTAAAGAATTTTAAGGCGTTAGGCTACTGTGAAAATTTCAAGACTTCCCTTCGTCGCTCGAGGCAGGTCAAATTGAAGGGGAAGGTCCGACATGTGGTGCAGGCAGCGCCGATTGAAAGTAAACTTATGGTTACCACGATATAACTGTTAGGAAAACTTTAAACGCGTTTTTCTCGAAACTATGTTTTTCAAGACGGTGTACACGACTTGTCGATATCTGATGAACGGATTGGTTTGAAATTTGGTACACCTATTCAGTGTAATAGCAGTTTAGTCTTGACCGACGATTTTCTTCTTGGCATTCTTTTTTTTATTAGTTATTAACAATAACAAAATCATTTTTTTCTCGAAAAATCGAAAAAAAAAAGATTCAAACATCTTTTTCTTTATGATTGAAACACGATAACAAGGAAAAACTCGGTCAAGTCGTCGCCAATATTATCTATTTTGAGAAAAAAAAACTTTTTTTTGTTTCAGATCAACCGGGTGGCCAAAATCAAGTACACCGTTGAGCCCTTCACGTTCAAAGGTTCTTTACGAGATTGATTATAACTTCTCTAATTATTAATATTTCAAAATTAAATTTGGCACACAATATTGTAAATGTACACGCAAATAAAGATCCAAATGATTTTTTAATCATCTCATTTATCCCTCCAAATTATTTTTTTTCTGGTAATCCTGATTTTCGGGTCGTCACAGTAGCCTAACCCCTTAAAGACCATCCTCAAAACAGGCAAATGTGCTGATGGCCAACATCGCACAGATATAACGGGTTTGAAATGTCGCTTCCTCGTGTATGTGTATACCTATATATATATATATATATATATATATATATATATATATATATATATATATGCACGTTTTAAATAACGTTGAAGTTTGCATCGTTGTGATGCAACGAAAATCATTTTTTTTCTCTTTCGCAAATTTCCTTTGGCAGATTTAAGTTACGAAAATCATGCCAGCATTTTTGAGGATTCTTATTTAGCGATCTGCACCAAATCTGCAGAATATAATTTTCGACAATAATGAGAGACTAAGAATTTTCATTGCATTCCAACAATGCAAACTTCAACCATATCGTTTTTATACGAATTATTTCAACTATAAACTGTTCCATAGAATCATTCAATAATTATGCTGATTTCCGATTGAATTTTTTTCAATTATATATACACTGAAAAAAAATCGTTCATCCATCCAAAATTCAGTTGGTTTAACAAAATGTATCTTTAAATACGTTCAACTTGATTTTTGGTTGGCATAAAACACGTTTTGTTAATCTAACTGATAGTTTTATCGGTGTGAACTGTAGCTTATTTAGCATGTCTGAGCAACTGTTAAAACAACAAAATTTCGAGACAACAAAATGCATTTTGCACATTCAACGATTTTCTTTTCTCAGTGTATGTATATATATATATATATATATATATATATATGTGTGTGTCCACCCATGTTTATTCATGTGTGCGTGTGTATTGTCGTAATATATACTGTAAAAGGATCTAGACTCAACGAGGCAAGGAATAAATGCACGAAAAAATAAAAAAAATAATTAAATTACAAATTGTACTGAAAGGATCGTGAATAGCGTACAGCGATATTCAGGCTTCGCGATAATGCCGACATTTGATCAGACGGGACGACCCGTGACGAGTAAACAGTGGCTCCGAACAACAAATAGATTAGAGAATACTGCGAGTTTCGTCTGTGTTTGCGCGTAGTTACATACGCGTATCAAGTACAGGGTTACGAACGACACGTGGGCAGGACTGACATATGGGCTAGGCAACATGCAGTATCGTAGAATAAGATGACGGTAAAGTGTTTTTTTTTTTTTTTGCGAAATGATGCGTCGTATATCTAACGAACTAACAATAAGTGTCCCGCGGACATGCTTTCTCTCTCCCTTGCTCTGAATTTCCAGGTGTATGGAGCATCGATTCTTTTTATCGATACTCCAAAATCTCGATTCGACAATGCAGAACGAGGGAGTTCGGTGACCGTTTGTGATAACGGCGTATCACGATTCTCGGAAAGTAAGAACATCAAAAAACATCATTGACAACAATGAAGTGTGAAAAAAATGAATAAAACTAACAAAATAAAGAAAGTAAGATAAACATTTTTTGAAAACGTTCTTTCCAATGTTACTTTGGTGACACGATATTCAAAATGATTTTGGTAAATGAATTTGGATCAATTGTGACAAATAAATATTGAATTCATTACGTAAACAAGTTTCAATATATCTCACTCAATAAATTTGCATTGATTATCCTCGTGAGTTTATTGATTGCGAGTTCATTTATTATCGATCTTATAAATTCATCAAAAATTCCAATGTACTCGAGTGACCAAACTTCAATTGGCTTCAACGAATTTCGGTCCATCGTATTAAATTGAATGCAAATTTATTTCGACGGATAAATTCAACCGCACTACGCGAAAATAAATCCAAATTCCGCGGCCAATTTCAAACGCGACGAAAGAAAATGAGGAGGAAAAAATCGAATTGTTCGATCTCGCAGGGAGAAGGAGAAAACGGCACAATTTATAGACGGGACAATGAAATCTCAGGCGAAACGTTGACGATAAAAACGCAACACAACGAGGATGCATGTACACGAGGGCAGAAAGCGTCATGCGGTGCAGCCAAGCGTACGTTGCTGTTTACCTGCGAACGGCACATCGCCGAAGTACTCCTCGACGTTGTCGGTGGACATGCTCTTGTCGGAGAGCGACACGCTGGACAGGGAGCCGCTCGACGCGTCGAGTGATCCACCCGGTGGAAACTGCAGGAGTTCCTCCTCCGTCTCGGTCTCCATGTCGCGGGAGCGTCTCTTGTAAACCTGCGGGCATTATTCGCAAAATCCCATGGACGTAAACGTCAAGTTACGATCGCCCGGAAAGTACACGACCATGAAACGGAGATTGCCAAATACATTGAATCAACCCCGGCCCTTTTTCGACCTCCCGGAATTTTTTTTCGACATTTTTTTTTATATTAAAAATTACACGACTTGAAAATAATCGGCGTGGTCTTACACACGAGGGTTGAAAATGCATTATAGTATTTTTTTTTTCAATTTTTCATTTATTTTTCACTGTTCAAAGTGAGTGGGGTTGATTACACCCCCAACGTCACAAGCTGGAGATGTGACGGACAAGGGTTGAGGGAAAAAAAAAAACATTTCGTTCTTTTCGTGCCCTTTTGCAAATGCGATAGTGCGTCAGGATGGGGCTGACTGTGGGCAACACTGTGGAGGGGGGTGGGAGGGTTTCTAGAGCAGTCATACTCAAAGTGTGTTCCGCGGAGCCTCTGCTAGGGCTCCGCAGAAAAAAATTCCTCATATCTCCCAATAAATGGAAATAATTTAGTCAATTTACAGTGGAATTAATACATTGTTATGTAAAGTACCCATTTTTGTACGATTTTCGGCAAGAGTACGATATCCGGGGCGCCAAAATTTGACGGTGAATTGAGGGTTATCTAGTCAAAATAAACGAAATATGAAGAGTGGTAAAAGTTGATATTTCGCTTATTTTGCGTTTAAATTAGAAGTTTTCGGTAGTTATCGAAAATGACGATTTTTTCGAATTAGAAAATTTCAAGGAACATCAGGCATGGTAACTTGGAAATTTTTAGTTTCAACAGTGTCTCAGAAGCCAAAAATTGATTTTAAATACCACTACCATGTTTTTCTCGCTTATAAGTGCGACTAGACAGAGCGTAAAGTAGTACTTTTAATCGCTAGGAGTCCGAAGAGGGATTAAAAGTGTACGGTACATCCCTCTTCGGACTTATAAGGCTCTAAGTTTGTGTAAAATATATCGTTTAGTAATTTGGTGTAGTAATTATACTAAACAACCCAAACAAACCCAAACAGAGAATATGAATAAATGAAGCATTGTAATCTTGGAATTTATGTTGAAAATCATATAAATACTACGTTTGGTGGTATTTATATGATACCACTAAACAAACCCAAACAAAGAAATACTCGCCCGGTCAATTCCCATTATTTATGATAAAATAAAGATACTGTACCCATGAGCCAACAACAATCATTAAATTTTGGCGTATTTCCAGTTACCGCTAAAAGCGCTCATCATCCCTTAAGGAAGCCAAAACGGCAAATTTTTTAATCTTGAAATTCTCATTATATTGGTTCAAATATCAAGAATCAACGGTCTTGGAAAACTTGGAAACCTTGGCGCGCGGATATCGTACTATCCCCTGATTTTCATTAAAAAATAAACAGAAAACCAGCTTTCGCTTATTTTAGGGCTCCGTAAAATATTTAGTGTGCCAAAAGGGTTCCATCGCCAAAAAAGTTTGAGAACCGCTGCTCTAGAGAATTGAAAAAAGTGAAGTGACAAGTGCGCGGTAATGAAAGGAGAGATGTGATGTTGACAGTCCGCGAGGGCATACGATCATTTGTTTTTTTTTTTCTTCATATTCACAATCACGGAACATCGAGTCAGCAAACTTTAAATACACATGTATTTTTTGTACATTTTTGTGCAGCTCTACTTTTCGATGTAAACACGGGAGGCCGGGGGGCGGCGGAAGGGCGAATGAAAAAAGCGTCCATTTCAGCAAACAGCCGTGGGCGACATTTTGATGTATTTATGGGAGTCAGAGTTATTCAGAACGGTTGTGGCAGAGAAAAAAAATGCACGCCCCGGTGTATAAAAAAGAGTCATAGCATACACCTGTACGCGCGTAAAACATATCGGTGGGAAAATGAAATTGCGATTCCAGATGCAAATTTATTGAAATGGAATTCCTCGTGGTAGGACGCAAAAATGATTATGAAACGGTAACATCGTGCAAATATGGACTCTGTTTGATGATGTAGGTGGGCGACCGAGCGCGAGCGAGGTTCGAGGTTTTTACCTTTATTTTCCTCTCGGTATTGCCCTCTCCCACTTTTCCGTGCTATCATTACGTTTCGGCAGGACTCGCGTGACGCATCGATTTTCGCGGCGAGTCCCGCGAAATTTCGTTATTACGATTCATCACGACGATTACAAAAAAAAATGCACTATTTTTTATATTGATACAGAACTACGGGGAAGAGGGGACTCGGTCGCAAGGTTTCACGGGTAAAAGCAATTGAAAGCGCCGGGATAGTGAGCTGCGAAGGTGCATAACTGCCTGCGAGAAGAATTTATCGAATGTTCCATGGACATGGCATTAGAAGTCTGCATCAATGCAGACTTCTAACCAACCAAGTCGTAATCAATGCAGACTTCCAACCAACCAAGTCGTCATCAATGCAGACTTTCAACTAACCAAGTCGTCATCAATGCAGACCTCTAACCAACCAAGTCGTCAGCAATGAAGACTTCTAACCAACCAAGTCGTCATCAATGCAGACTTCTAACCAACCAAGTCGTCATCAATGCAGACTTCTAACCAACCAAGTCGTCATCAATGCAGACTTTCAACCAACCAAGATGTCATCAATGCAGACTTTTAACTAACCAAGTCGTCATCAATGCAGAGTTCTAACCAACCAAGTCGTCGTCAATGCAGACTTCTAACCAATAAAGTCGTCATCAATGCAGAGTTCTAACCAACCAAGTTGTCATCAATGCAGACTTCTAACCAATCAAGTCGTCATCAATGCAGACTTCTAACTAACCTGGTCGTCACCGATGCAGACTTCTAACTAACCAAGTCGTCATCAATACAGACTTCTAACCAACCAAGTCGTCATCAATGCAGACTTTCAACTAACCAAGTCGTCATCAGTGCAGAGTTCTAACCAACCAAGTCGTCATCAATGCAGACTTCTAACCAATCAAGTCGTCATCAATGCAGACTTCTAACCAACCAAGTCGTTATCAATGCAGACTTCTAACCAATCAAGTCGTCATCAATGCAGACTTCTAACTAACCTGGTCGTCATTAATGCAGACTTCTAACTAACCTAGTCGTCATCAATGCAGACTTCTAACCAACCAAGTCATCATCAATGCAAACTTCTAATCAACCAAGTCGTCATCAATGCAGACTTCTAACCAATCAAGTCGTCATCAATGCAGAGTTCTAACCAACCAAGTCGTCATCAATGCAGACTTCTAACCAATCAAGTCGTCATCAATGCAGACTTCTAACTAACCTGGTCGTCATCAATGCAGACTTCTAACTAACCAAGTTGTCATCAATACAGACTTCTAACCAACCAAGTCGTCATCAATGCAGACTTCTAACTAACCAAGTCGTCATCAATGCAGACTTCTAACCAACCAAGTCGTCATCAATACAGACTTCTAACCAACCAAGTCGTCATCAATGCAGACTTCTAACCAACCAAGTCGTCATCAATACAGACTTCTAACCAACCAAGTCGTCATCAATGCAGACTTTCAACTAACCAAGTCGTCATCAATGCAGACTTCTAACCAACCAAGTCGTCATCAATGCAGACTTCTAACAAATCAAGTCGTCATCAATGCAGACTTCTAACTAACCTGGTCGTCATTAATGCAGACTTCTAACTAACCAAGTCGTCATCAATGCAGACTTCTAACCAACCAAGTCGTCAGCAATGAAGACTTCTAACCAACCAAGTCGTCATCAATGCAGACTTCTATCCAACCAAGTCGTAATTAATGCAGACTTCTAACCAACCAAGTTGTCAGAAATGAAGACTTCTAATCAACGAAGTCGTCACCAATGACCAAGTGATCAGCGCTTTGCCAGTTTGCGGTACGAAAACGTATCGAAGAACGGTTACAATCTCGAACCCAGAATTTGGAGGACCGTCTTTCGAGCGCGCTAGCTCCAACGGTTCTCCTCTTGAAGCGGCCCACTTCCGTCGATCACATCCAGGCACATTGCACCCGGGTGCGTTAGTTCTGAGGTGAGTTTCACAGCAGCTTCGTGAATTCCTAGGCAAGTGGAAGACGCAGTGGAAACGCGAACAAGCATGGCGGAAGGAGAGCAAACGATGAGACGCGATCACGGTATCTTGGCACCTGGACCACCAGACACCTCGTCGGAGAAGACGCTGATGCGAAAGCGAATTCAGACAGGCGTAGATAGAGACGCCGAGGGCTTCATTATTCAAAGGGTAGCGGGCGTCTTGCATTCTGCCGGTCCGTTGATCGCGTGTTAAGTTGACGGGCCCGCGAGAACAGGCGGAGAGAAAATGAGAGACGATGTGGCAGAGAGAGAGAGAGAGAGAGAGAGAGAGAGAGAGAGAGAGAGAGAGAGAGAGAGAGAGAGAGAGAGAGAGAGAGAGAGAGAAGAGAGAAACGTAGAGAAAGGAAGAGATGGAGGGAAAAGTCATCCTTCTAGAAAGATGCCAAGATAAACCTCTTGTAACTTCCCCACGCACTCGTTTGCACCGCGGTGTGCTTTCGTATGAGCGCTGTCTCTCGTCAAGATTGTAGATTCTTCCCCTCGCACTTGTAACCCAAACGACGAGGCACACTCGTTAGTTTCGAGAAAAGCGACGATCTTCTTTCGTTAAACAAGCCACCCAACTGGAATATTTCATCAGTCTGTGGTCACCATCAACGAAATCGCGAAAAAGTCTACGTCAGTGAAAAGCACTTCGGTTTTCAGAAAGTCTAGATCCGAGAAAGCCAACTAAGAAGATTCGAGGATCCATGTGCGGACCGTGCGGACTCACGAATTTCGCGATTAAGGCCTTAGGCCACAGTAACGGGTATAAAATCATGTGCGAATTTAACAATTTTTTTTTCGTATGAAAAAGTGATTCACTCATAAAATTAATTACACATCTATTTAGTATGAATGTCAAGCTGTTCGAAAATATATATATATTTTTTTTCGATGTAAAGAATGGCCGACTACTCGAAACTTCTCGAAACAGATTTTTTTCCAATTGGCGTGACAAATAACTTCAACAATTTTTACTCGATTTACTTCAAATTTAAAAGTTATGTTCCTTATTGCATTTCGCAGAGAAGTACGTATGGATTTTCTGATTAATCGAAAACTTTTCATTTTATGAGCAGTTTACGAACAGTTATAACGAAATTTTTCACTGAAAATTCATTTTTTGAGTTCGATTACCTACAACTTTTGAATAAAACAATATTTTTTTAATTCCGTACGTACTTCTCTAGGTATTCTAATGTAGATTGACGAGAATTTTTGTTTTTTGTTCTAGGTAAAAAATTGTGGATGCTAAAAATGTCACGCCGCGGAGCGCCGAAAAAAAAGATAACAAAAGAAAATATTGGTAGACGGGCATTTTGTACATCGACAATATATATATATATATATATATATATATATATATATATATACTTTCTAACAGCTTAATATTCATACTAAATAGATGTGCAATTAATTTTATGAGTGAATCACTTTTACATACGAAAAAAAATTGTTAAATTCGCACATGATTTTATACCTGTTACTGTGGCCTAAGGCCTTAATGAAAAATAATTATGCCTTGGCATATAAAATATATTTATCGTGATCTGCGGCGAAAACTATCGAAGGAGTGTTATGTATTTTCTCGTGTTTATGAATGAATGTTGTTGCTGCTACCGCAACGAAAGGAAGACATATTGACTTAATTTCGGTATTTCGTTATTATTTTTTATCCGTGCAGCGTATCATAATATGTGAATATGATATGTGATTATTTGTAAAACTTTAGTCCAGATTCAAAATTCGTATAAATTTTCTTGAGTCTATAAATGCATTTTGTTAGTTACTGGTTCCACAACGAAAAAAAAAATATTGTCTCAATTTCTGTACTTCGTTATTATTCTCTATCTGTACAGCGTATCATCACTGTGTATATGATGTGTGATAATTTATAAAAGTTTGGTCTGGATTTGAATTTCTTATGAATTTTCTTGTGTCTATAAATGAATTTTGTTTGTTAGCGCTTCCGCAAGGAAAAAAAAACATTTCGACTGAACTTCTGTATTTCGTTATTATTATTTTCATGCACAGCGTATTATAATGTGTGGTCATTTGTGAAAGTTTTGTCTGTATTCGAAATTCTCATGAATTTTCGTGCATCTAGAAATAAATTTTATTTGTTACTGCTTCCGCAACGCAAACAAAAATATATTGACTTAACGTGTGTATTTCGTTATTATTCTTTATCTGTCCAGCGTATCATCATGAGTGATAATTTGTAGAAGTTTTGTCTAGATTCAAAATTCTTATGAATTTTCTTATGTCTATAAATGAATTTTGTTTGTTACTGCTTCCGC
The DNA here is from genome assembly GCA_963210295.1 of Ophion ellenae. NCBI lineage: Eukaryota > Metazoa > Arthropoda > Insecta > Hymenoptera > Ichneumonidae > Ophion > Ophion ellenae. The sequence goes on along the minus strand of OY723396.1, from coordinate 24,389,530 downwards.
AACGACAAAAGAAAACATTGACTTAATTTCTGTATTTCATTATTATTCTTTATCTGTACAGCGTATCATGGTGTGATAATTTGTAAAAGTTTTGTCTCGATTCAAAATTCTTATGAATGTTGTTGGGTCTATAAATAAATTGTGTTTTTTACTGCTTCCGCAACGAAAAAAAAAAACATTTTGACTAAATTTCCGCATTTCGTTATTATTCTCCAAAACAATCTATATTATCTATATAAGAATTCTATCTATCTAATACATGGAAATTTCCTTCACTAACTGGTTTCACAATTAATTTGATCAAATTACCGTTCCATATGAAGAAGCAAAGGGTCCTTTTTGCATATCGTACGGCACTGGTTTTACAGTTAAGTAGCTATACCAGTGTGACACTTTTAAAAAATCGATTTTTTTTGCCTTTTTCGACAGTTTGTACTTTCAAGAATATCAGATTAGATTTTTATACTATCAAGATTTATACTTTCAAATTTTTATACTTTGAAGAATATGAAATGAGATTTTTCAAATTTGCTGACATTGTAACTCAAAAAGCGATTATCCGATTGGCTTGTTTATTTAATGTTAAAAATTATGTAATATAGGTCAAATATAGCCAAATATATTCATAATTTTCCGAAACATTTGATTAACTACTTTTCTTCCAAAAAATTCCCGAAAATCACCCAAATTTTCAGCCTTCACACTGGTATAGCCCCTTAAGTCTGTGGAAATCACCCAGAAGTTCTTCGAGGCCCCCATTGATGTTTCACAACCCAAATCCCCAAACCTCGAAATATACCGATCCCGCGATCGCCGAAATCCTTCGCAAGCAACTATCTCCATCGAAATATCTATTCAGCTATGAAAAACTCGATCTTCCTCCAAAAAAATAATTGCCAAAGCGAGATCCGTGGGAGCTCATATGATGTCTCGGAACACAGCCAGGATTCCGGCTCCAATGACTTGAGAGCCCCTCGAAAGGACGTCTGACATCGATCGACTCAATTGGTGTATGGGACGAGATGGTAGAATTTCCGGATCGACGCAAAGAGAGAAGAATCTTCGCCGCGTAGTCATTCGTAATATCGCGTACACGCTGTAGCAATCGCAAAAGCAACGTATCGGCGTAAGAACGAGGAGATCGCATCTGCGAAATCTCATCGTTCTCTGTATTAAAAGTGAAGAGAGAAAAAGATAGCGAGAGGCTTTCTACGCTTGGGGTGTGCTCGGATTCATCGGTTCGGAAGGCTCCAAGTTTCAAGCCAGCACATATAGGTAAAAGCTCCCAAACATATATACAGCGACAGGAAGCAGTGACAAGAAGGAAGCCGGAGGGAAGAAGGGATGCGCAAACACATCGATGATCTTTCCATGCCGTGAGGGCCCCATAAAGTGTAGTACACACCAAGGGTATATGGTAGTCGGGTACCGAGAGTCTTTGCTCTCCGGCATGCCTCCGTGCTTTCTGTCGGAGCAGAAAGAGAGACTGGAATGGGTCTTAAAGTGGAGGGGGCCGAAGGAAAAGGGGTTGGAGGAGGCAAATGGTTTTCGGTACCATATATATCGCATCGTATGTGCCCGGAAGGCGAAAACCTCATATATATGATGCGAGAGAGAGAGAGAGGAACAGATAGAAACATAGAGAAGGGACATGCCTTTCGTAATACGCGCCCTTCTCGCGGGGTTATATTCACTGTACGATATTTTGTGAAGCGTGCTTCAGCCGAGAGTTCGGATGTAGAAAGGTCTGAAGGAGAAAGAGATGCGTGTGAAGGCCACTGCCGCTGGTAGATGAATACCTACGTGTTTGGTGTGTGTGTGTATTCGTGTGCGTGTGATAAGGTGTGCGGTCCTTGTATCACATGTTAAAGAGCGCATATGTGAAGACGGGTATGTCTCTCTGGTAAAGGAGGCTTGCTCCGTCATTCCGACGCAAAACGTGAAGAAAGAGGAAGGTAGTGATGTACATACGTCACAGAAAGCGATAGACAGAGACGGAGATTGTGAAGTTGTGCTGTGTTATGGATATCCTAGAGAGAGAAAGAGAGGGAGAGAGAGAGTCCTCGTGAATGGAACTGTGTGGTACGAGAGACGAATCTGCAGTGGAGCCTGCAGAAAGCAGTCAATCTTACAGAAGAGCGATCACAGAATGATGCTGCAAACGGCTATGCCTCAACCCTGCACGCCTTCTCGTCGACAACGATGAAGAGAGACCGAGAGGAAGAGAGAGAGAGAGAGAGGGACCGGAGTCAAGCAAAGGGGAGGATACGAGCGTGACGAGTCTTCTTGTAAATCGCATCACAGATCAAACACGGAAGCTTGTATATTAAACGTAACACGGCATATACGAGGATTCGGTAGGTACACGAATGAGCGATTCTCCCGCCTCTTATCTTCTATCCGAAAGCTCTCCGGGTCAACCCGCTTCCACGTTACTCGTCATCGGAAGACACGGTTTCAACGTGATCCACGATGGGTTAGGGGATGTCAACGCAACATCGGTATTCTTCGCTGCTTTAACGTTCGAAATCGAAATACTTTTTGGACGTGGGAAGATGGCACGAAGAGCGGTTGGTTGTCTATTCAGATATGGCTGAAATGCTCATTGTTTGATCGAATCGCGAGAGGTAGGCTGAAGTGCCTCATTCGTGGGCAGTGGGTCATTGCGGCAATCGTCGAGTTGATGGAATAGTCAATAGCGCAAAAGTTAGGGGAGAATCACTATATGTCGGATTGTTGCTTAATATCGGATAGTGGACTATCTGGAGTTTTCCGATAGTGACGTCTGTTTTTTTTAAATTTTATACACTGATAACTAGTCGTGAGATGTTGCCACTGCAATAGATTTGGTTGCCTGGCAACAAAAATGGGACAACAGTAAAGTGATGCTACTTTTCGCCGGTGTGAACAAATATTTTTTGTGTTAAGCAGTGCCGTTTTTATTGAGGTAAGTCCAGAGGATTTATGTTTTTATTATTTTTTATAAACTATAGCATTTATTTTGATTAAGGGACTATACCAGTGTGACACTATAAAAAAATCGATTTCATTGCCTTTTTCGACAGTTTATACTTTCAAAAATATCCGGCAAAAAATGCAGGGCTGTATCTCTAATACTCCCCGAATGGCAGCCTTCTAAAGAACCGCTGGTAGGTATAACATCAATAGTTGAATCTTTAAACGCGTTTTTCTAGAAATGAGAATTATCAAATTTGCTGACATTTCGCATTGAAAAAAACGACCATTTTATAGGCAAGGAAACAGACTTTTTTCATAACTACGCCATTTTGTTAGATTTTGATATTTTTCGAAAATCCTCCGTCATTGTACAGGATATACCTTCCAGTTTAACGACATTTTTTTCCTTTTTGGGTTTCAGCTACTCAATCGGCCGGAATCATGTCAGCAGTGGAGGAACTTTTTTTTTGCGCCTCCGAAGGCAGCGCATAAGTCGCTTGGATCTCAATATTTTCCTATGAAACAATTATGTAATATAGGTCAAAAATAGCCAAATATATTCCTAATATTCCGAAACATTCAATTGAGTACTTTTTTTCCAAAAAATTCCCGAAAATCACCCAAATTTTCAGTGTTCACACTGGTATATCCCCTTAATAAATATATAATGTTCTCAAAAATAGCAACATGTACCAAAATATTACTTTTCATATTCGGCCATGTCAAATCCTAATATAGGATACTTAATCTAGCCTCATATTAGATGCCCGTTTGTGCCAAAATGGTCCTATATAATCAAATATTAACTCATAAAGACTGATTGTTTGGTAATAATTATTATACAAAGTTAAAACAATAAACGTTTTGTTTTATTTTATTAAAAAAATAATCCCCCAATATCAGATATAAGAAAAATGGAGTTTGGGCCCTTATATCGGATATCCGATTATAGGCACCCTTTTTGAAAACCACGCTTTCTGTCATTTTTTTTGTAAAACATAATATAACTCAAAATGTTAAAACGTCATGTATAAAATAATTATTAGCATCTTGTTGTATATGACATATACATCATAAAACCGTAAAATTTGAAGGCCTTAGTAATTGTGTACTTTTATTTTTGAATGCCCAACAACCGTATTCGATATATGGTGGCTCTCCCCTATTGATGTCAATTTATGGTTCCGGCTGACAATTGTTGTACTGGGTTCCATGTAACGTCACATATTCGTTCTGGGGAGTTTCATTGAGTTGTCATTTAAGTTGACGCATGCCTTCGAGGCACGTGGCGATTGGCACAACATAACGAAACTCACGATGCTATTGAAAGCGTCATTTCATACGCGATTGTATGGGGTTCCATTTTGCTCTACTTATATCATCGAATTAGCTGGTTTGAGGTGCCATTTAGCTCCTTCGAGGAAGCTGAAGTTTGATACAACTTCTAGGGAGTTGGCGTTCGAGACAAAAGACAAGATTCGTGACAACGTTGGAAGCTCCCCTTTGTGTATGACCAATTATTGTACAGGGTGCCATTCAGCTTGGCGTATTCCTTCAAGGGAGCTGGATTCCGACACAAAATGACCAAACTCATACTGGCATTCTTCATATCTTCATTGTTCTTTTGATCAGCTGAATTAGCGCACACTGCATTGGCTACTTGACGAGCAAATGTATCACGAATTATCAGAATGCAATGGAGCGTTTTGTCATGATGTCATTATCAGTCAAATAGTTACGTCAGTATGGAAAAATCACGTAGTCAATTCGTTTTTCCGGAAAGTGCACTCAAAAAATGGCCCGAAAGAGGCAAAGGACTGAGTATGGAAAACATTGCGAAAATCGATAGTCTGACTTTGAAATTCCGCCAGAAATTGAAAAATAATCGTAGCTCGACGAACCCAGCGGCAGTTTTTAGAGCAAATGATTGAGAAAAAATGCGCGCGGATCGGAGTTTCAAATCAAAATGGGCAAAAAATGAGCGTTGATTGAGTGAGGACTCAATCACTGCTCATTGACATGTGTTTGGCAAAAATGCGAAAAAAGTTTGGATGTTTTTTTTTTATAAGTCTCTATCGATGTATTGTTACCCCCTCAATACGAATTCACCATTAATTTAGTTCAAAACCCTTATTTTATATTCAAAATCGTCGGACGTGTTTGGAAACAAGTTTTTTTCGCGTTTAGCCTGCGTAGTTTTGAGCTTTCGACAAAAACTTTGTGATATTCGGAATCGTCGGATAACTTCCCCCCACTAGATTCTCAAGATAGTGTAAACGTCGAAAATAAAAATTTCGACCATTTTTTTTTTTCAGAATTGCCAAAGCCTCAAAACTTTTAAGAGTCGAAACTGGGTTTGCCGAAAAACATATTGGTAGACTTACAACGAACATCACTTTGGTGTCCGTTTTCGATTTCTTCAAAAACTGATGTATGTCGTAGAGCATCAAAGACTATCGGACATGGATTATTTTTTTTTAATTGAACGCATCTACAGGCATTCCAATAAAATCGAAGGCGGACACCGAAGTGATGTTCCTTTTTAATAGAAAACTAACTTTCGTTAATTCGGTAGCCTCGGACTTGTGTCATCGAGACCAGGGGATGTTCACTCAATGCTTTAGATAGGGCCGAATTTTGTCACCCCGAGAACATTGTCAATACCAACATCATTGCACAAAACCCATAGTTGCTAGATTTCTATAGTAATTTCTCTTTCCGATAGCAGTAAAGTCAGCAATTACCTGGGATGCTAGTGGCGCTCTCTCTTGACTGTCTATGAAAAATAACGGCGACAAAATTTAGAAAGAAAAAGGAACAAAAAAATTATTGATGCAAATTTCAATAAAACACTATCCGATGATTTGAGACCGTATAATGGAACAATTACGTTTGAAAAAATATTAATCGTAGTAAAAAAATGTAACGCTTCCAATGTACACGTGACTAGTCTTCGGTAATAGTAGTTGAGTAAATGATATTATCTATTTTTGAAATAATTATTTAAAAAATCGAAAAAACACTTCTTATTAATTTCATTTTTTAGCTATAAAACGATATAGAAGTTAAAATCATCTTCATTTTCTCGTCGCTTATAGGAGGTATCACGGTACTGAATTGCGTGGAAACAACGTCAGGTGAGAGCTATTTTCTGCCACGATTATAATCTTCATCCGTAAAATGACAACCGCAAACCTGTTACTGTCATGGAGTATTTGAATATTCAAAGATGAGAAGGACGTGAACTCACTATTTACAATTTACAATGAAAATTCGTATTTAACCCTTCCTTGACACACTTATATCTGGCCACGGCTTTCACACACTGGGTCAATTTGACCCGAATAGACCTTCATCCACCTGCCCTTAACAACCCTTCGGTCGGTTTTTATTGAAAAAAAATCCGGGATACACTTTAAACATTTCTTAATATGTCTGCATAATTGAAATTCGGAAAATATAAAATTGCATTGTGGTAAAAATTATTGAAAACTTTCAACTTTTGGCAGGTGAGCATTTAATTTCAAATTCGTCCGGGTCAAAATGGCCCAGTGTGTCAAGGAAGGGTTAAATCACTTTCCATTAAATAAAAATCAGTATTCTCTAATTCTTCAAGTTAGTCGTGAAGTTTTATATTTATATTTTGATACATCTGTACTTAGAGTTCTTCATTTATTGGAAAACGATTAAATTTACACGCGCTTTTTCTTTTGCTGTGTTGACTACTTGAAACACGGCGACTTGACATTGCTAAAAAAAACAATAACAATTTATCACAATTGCCCTCTAATATAAATGTAAAAAGACAACATTGCTTTCTGTTGTCTTTTTACAAGGAAAAAAATAAGCTAAAAAAGAACAGTATTAGAAAATTGAAGAGATAACTTTTTTGTACATGGGATCGCAGTAAAAATGCTAACAAAAATGACATATGTTTTGCGCGGCAGAGGGACGCACTTATTATTAGCTTCAGTGCTGCCACACTTACGGTATATCGAGTTTTTTATTCCGCTAAGTTGTCACTTGGATGTTCTCGGATAAAATTCGGTATGGTGGGAGTAAACAGCCCCGGATCGAGACCTTGAAGAGCTGAACGAAAATGGGGATCCAGCTGTCACCCGGAATATTCATAGCCCAGGCGGGTTAGTAAAAAAAAGGGGTCATCTGTGCAAAAATTCCCGGCAGTAATTTCATTGCTCTAATCTTCAGGGGGGGTCATTAGTAGTGTAAATCCAAAATGGCGACCAAATCCGACGGGTGCGTTAGCCGCCATTGTCATTCTAAGGTAGTTTGCTTTTTGCTCAATATCTCCTTTATTTTTAATTTCTCAACAGAAATACTGAGGACTAAAGTTGTTAAAAATTTAATTCTCTACAACTTCAGCGCTCACAATTTTTATCCTAAGATCGATATTTTTCGAGATAATAGGAAAATACTTGCTAAAGTATAATTATTAAATTATCTCGATTATTATTAACTTTAGCGCATAAATTTACATCAACAAAGTCGTAGAGAATCAAATTTCCTACAATTTTGACTTCTATGATTTTTTGTGTACAGTCAATATTCAAGCTCCTACGCCTATGACAAGCCTAACGAGACTCAAGACCTTAGGCCACAGTAACGGGTATAAAATCATTTGCGAATTTAACAATTTTTTTCCGTATGAAAAAATGATTCACTCATAAAATTAATTACACATCTATTTAGTATGAATATCAAGCTGTTAGAAGAAATATATATATATTTTTTTATGTACAAAGTGGCCGACTACTCGAAACTTCTCGAAACAGCTGTTTCTCCAATTGGCGTGACAAACAACTTCAACAATTTTCACTCGATTTACTTCAAATTTAAAAGTTATGTTCCTAATTGCATTTCGCAGAGAAGTACGTACGGAATTTCTGATTAATCGAAAACTTTTCATTTTATGAGCAGTTTATGAGCAGTTATAACGAAATTTTTCACTGAAAATTCATTTCTTAAGTTCAAATACCTACAACTTTTGAATAAAACATTCTTTTAATTCCGTACGTACTTCTCTAGGTATTCCAATGTGGATTGAGGAGAATTTTTGTTTTTTGTTCTAGGTAAAAAATTGTGGATGCAAAATGTCACGCCGTGGAGCGCTTGAAAAAAGATAACAAAAGAAAATATTTGTAGTCGGCCATTTTGTACGTCGAAAAAAAAAAATATATATTTTCTAACAGCTTGATATTCATACTCAGTAGATGTGTAATTAATTTTATGAGTGAATCACTTTTTCACACGAAAAAAAAAATTGTTAAATTCGCACATGATTTTATACCCGTTACCTAAGTTGTACCGTAACGTTACGTACCTAAGTTGTACCGTAACGTTACGTACCTAAGTTGTACCGTAACGTTACGTACCTAAGTTGTACCGTAACGTTACGTACCTAAGTTGTACCGTAACGTTACGTACCTAAGTTGTACCGTAACGTTACGTACCTAAGTTGTACCGTAACGTTACGTACCTAAGTTGTACCGTAACGTTACGTACCTAAGTTGTACCGTAACGTTACCGTAACGTTACGTTGTGGCCTAAGGCCTTGAGCGACCAGCGAAGCCTAGTCGCCGGCAGGTGTGCTCCGAACAAGTCTGAGTCTGTCGCGTCCCTTTTGACCTGGAAAGGGTCATTTTGCCGATCGGCCGGCAGTTGTACTGCGTACAAGTCTGAGCCTGCAGCGTTCCTTTCTACCTAAGCACTGTTTACAGATTGACACTCTACGGAGCAGACGTACTGTGAGCAAAACGGAGAATCGTTTTGTACATGAAAAAACTACAAATGAAGATAATATCGTGATTGTTAAAAAACGTGGTGTTCAGTCACTTTTATCAGCCAGTATTATTCACGGTGAGAAAAATGGTGCGACACTTACCTGGCTCAATGGTCGAATTCTCTCGTGTATGGATTTTTCCGCCTGAAGAGCGGAAGGCGGCGGATGATCAGGCGTGGGTGGTTGAACATAGTGCGTTGGGCTCGTGGGAAGAGTCATTTGGACGCGTTTCAGTCTCTTGTCCGTTGCCTCCCGTGGATCCTCGAATCCCTGGGTATCGCTGGCCGACTCGCGTATGTGATCCTCCAGCAGGCTCTCCTGGGAGGACTTCAAGGTGAGAAAAGCATTGGAGACGAAGACTCGATCATTGGCACCGGCACCGCTCTCGCTGCATGGTGACTCGTCGACGCAGCCCGTGCTCGCCTCGAGCTCGTAATTCTCGTAAGCTCTCTCGCAATGACGCCGCAATTTTCTCCGTGGATTCAATAGCTTGATGGGCCTGTCGCCGTACATGGAAGTTATGGCGACCGGCTCGACGTCAGGATCGCGCCTGTCACCGGCGCTACTGTGACGCGATTTCATGTCCACGTACTGATCGACGCTGCGCGTTACGTGACGCAACTGATCGCGACGGGTCTGCAGTTGCTCGAGGTCTATGTGACTTCGGGCACCGCTACGAGCGAGGAACAAGTACTCGTAGTTGCTCGGGCCTAGGGTGCAATCCGCCGACAGGGACATTTGGGTCTGCAGATGCGTCGGTGATACGGACAAATTGCGTCTGGGTGGTTTCTTCGGGGGAGTTGGCTGAAAAGACAACAGCCTCGTTGCTTGTTTTCCTAACCGTCATCATGAACACGAAGCTATTATTTGGCTTCGATGAGATTAAGGGGTTACCCCCACTGGCGATTTTCAAAAAATCGATTTTTTTTATTGCATTTTTTTGAAGTATAAGTATCTGAGAATATGTCCTGAAAATTTCAAGTCGATCCGAACAAAATTGACTGAAATATGAGCGTTGAAAGAGAAGAATCCGCGTTGAAAGAGCGTTGAAAGAGAAACTTTAAACGCGTTTTTCTCAAAATGGCATTTCTGAAGTCGGTGACCAAGATTACTCGAACACTAATGAACCGATCTTGTTGAAATTTTGCAGGCTTATTTAATACATAAAAACGTAGTCTTTAATCGTTCGATTTTTTTTTCGAAAAAAATGGCCGTTATATAGCCAAAAAACGGCCGTTTTTTTTCGTTAAAATCGAACCATTAACTTTGACTGTCCGCCATTTTGTGAAAAATGAATATTTTTTTAAATCCTTCGATTAAAGACTAGTTTATACTTATATTTGACTAAATCCATCCGCATTTTTTTTCAGATGATCCACTTCGCCGCAATGTTGGTCACCGCAAACCGTGTATATAAAAACATTATTTCATTGACGGCCATTTGCCACTAAACAATGTAATATTTTTCAATAAAAAAATTACTGAAAGTTCTTCAAGATGTGTTCTTTAAGATGGTATATTGATCGATTAAAAAAGTTTTGTAGTTTTCTTTAAAAAAATTCATGAAAAAGGCCTTTTTTGCGCTACAAGTGGGGGTAACGCCTTAAACCAAATCCATATCCCCTCTTGATCATCATCCGAAAATCATTTATTTGCATTTTAATTGCTTCCTCACAGCGTTTGAACGAGCTGCCGGAATATATGTAGTGGCATGTTGAATAAGTTCTCGCTGTTTTTTTCGTGAGAACTGATGCTTTATTTTCAAAAATCATTCCTAATGCTTTCAACCGTTTCGAAAATTATTCCTAATGGTTTCATGTGAAAAAAAAACACTATGAAAAAAAAAGTTGCAGGGGAACTCGGGACAATACGAATACGCGGGGTAAGATGAATCATAAGCTTAGCCACTAAACAGTGTGTGCGAACACAGTACTCCCGTTGGACTTTTGAAGGGGCGGCGGTGAGGTGAATGAATGTGACAGTATCAACTGTGACGGAAGTACGCGTCTCGAGTGAGAAAACAATATCAATGTTTCATAAAACGATGCACTGAGAAAAAAAAACCAATCGAATGAAAAAAATATATTGGTTGATCCAAATAAATGTGCTGCTGCGGAGTGCCACCGATATATGAGATTGTTACAATACTATAAAATATTGGAAAATGTGATTGATTTAAATAACATATTGTTTTATTTGAAAAAGCTCTTCTGTTCTCTGAATATCTACATTATCCTTCAAATGAAATTATATTCTATTGAAATCATTCTATATACAATCCGTAGATGTATGGATGAAATAATTAAGCGGTTGCTACAACATTTTTTATTTCGCACGAAAATATAATCAATAGAATTAATTAATTCTTTACTGCATCGAATATGTAATGGGACGTAGTTTTTTCAATTTGTTTTAAATCTCAAATAAAAAGTGAGCATTAGAATGATCATCCACGATAATAGTGGAGAGAATATCAGATATCCAATGGAATATCCATGGAGAGAATATCAGATATTCAACTGATAAGAATTACACTTTGATCTTAGCCACAGGCCAAGAAGCGATACTCTTTAGAGTTTCTCCGGCGTTTAAGTAGATTTTCGGTTCGCGCTACGCTTACGAGAAACGAGCGCGCGTGCGGCTTCTAGCGGTTACTCCGAGAACTATGGGTTTCCTCAATCCTATAATTTCGGGGGCGCTCGGCCATGATTTAGCTGAATTTTTTCAACCAAATGCACAAGAAACAAATTTTATTTTCGCATAATTTTTTAACCAATTCAGACATTTGCTTAATATTTTTCAATCAAAATAAAATAGTATTATTTCAACGAATAATTTACTTGGATATGAATATCGGATATGGTGAAAAAATAAAATAACATATTTAATCAATAGAAATTTTGTCTGAATCAAACGAGCGAAATTAAATTTTTCTTGTGTACTCGAATCAACAATATTCGTGTGATAAATTGAAACCCTTTTTATTATCGTTGCGGAAAATGCATTCAAAACTATATAATTTGTTCGCGATAATTTTCAAATAGTTTCAATAATATATTCTTCTCGACTAACAATGGATCTTTTGAATGAAAAACAAACTTTCAATTTTATCATGTTATTGAGGTCAATAGCGTTCTGTTTGGACTAATAAATCCAATTATTTACACCAACAACTTTACAATTGAATCAACGAAATTTCATTCAATAATACCAATGATATTGGATCAATGATTTTTTTTCTGTGTGTAATTTTTTGTAAAGGTTAACATCGTTTCAATTTATTTCAGTTGCTGATATCGATTAGAGACAGGTAGGTAAACACAATGAAAGTAATAATTATTAATATAATAAGAACAGTTTGTCAGAATTTTTCAAGGTTATTGCGAGATTTTTTGTTAATTCGTTAACCGTCTGATGGGACAAGATGAATACAAGCCATCGCAAACACGGAATATTTTACAACGTACCACTATTTACGTTAGAAAGGGTGAAATGGAACTGGTAAAGCATTGGGTTCCTCTTCAACCGGTGTTTCTACCAGGGGAGGAAAAAGAACTTACAAATGATCAAAATGATATGGAAGCAAGATTATTCGGACGAATCCTACAGAACTTAGACGATTGGCCTATCAAATTGATGGTATTGAGAATGAAACCACTTTTACATACGAAAGATGACAATAATTCGTGTCCCATCATTATCCCAGCGCTGTTTCATCTTGCCCCGCATACGGGGTAAGATGGGAAAAATAAAGGTTCAATTAAAAATATATATTGTATGGTACAAATCAGTAAGACTGATTTTTTTTTGCTTCCAAAATTAAAAGATTAATAAATGTTGATTAGTTGAAAAAATAATTAAGGGGATATACCAGTGTTACACTTTCAAAACATCGATTTTTTTGGCCTCTTTCGACAATTTATACTTTCAAGATTTTCATACTTTCAAGAATATGAAATGAGATTTTTCAAATTTGCTGACATCGTAACTCAAAGAGCAATTATCCGATTGACTTGAAATTTGAACTGAGTACTCTTGAATATATTTACTCTACAATGACGTAGGATATTTTTGATTGGATGAAAATTGACGATTTGGCATTGAAAAAAACGACCATTTTATAGGCAAGAAAACAGACTTTATTTTTCATAACTACGCCATTTTGTTAGATTTTGATATTTTTCGAAAATCCTACGTCATTGTACAGGAAATACCTTCCAGTTGAACGACATTTTTTCCTTTTTCGGTTTCAGCTACTCAATCGGCCGGAATCATGTCAGCAGTGGAGGAACTTTTTTCTGCCTCCTCCGAAGGCAGCGCATAAGTCGCTTGGATCTCAATATTCTTCTATGAAAAAATTATGTAATATAGGTCAAACGTAGCCAAATATATTCTCAATTTTCCGAAACATTTAATTGGGTACTTTTCTTCCAAAAAATTCCCGAAAATCACCCAAATGTTCAGCGTTCACACTGGTATAGCCTAAAGTTGACTGACTCATATATGTATTGTTTTATTTGAACATGACCTTGGCGTTATCATCCAACCCCGACTTCCCCTACTTCTTTACAGATGCGTTACCATCTTAAACTACACGCACGCAGTTCTGGTGACGCCATCTGTTGGAAAACAGCAAGAACTTACGCAACGTCCCAATGACATCAATCTACGATGGGACTGTAGTTTTGGACAGGGGTGTTGGGATTGGTACGACAGTGGCAGTTGTGGAGGTCTTCTTACCGAAACTTTACTGTTGGACGCGGGACTGTGCAGAGAGCTCGACAGAGGAGCCATAGGCAAGTAAATTCCGGAAACACCGGAATCGTTGGGCAAACAGCGTCTGTCCCTCGGGCTCGGTCCTCCGACGCTCGACGAGGATGAGACGCTCAATTGGTCGGACTCCCTGCCGCCGACGTATCCCGGGGGCAATGTCAAGGACAGATCTTCCGAGGCGTAACTGCCCTCGGTGGTAATACCGCGCGGCACCGGTGGCGTCTGATAAAGCCCACTGTCGGAACCCCTGAACAACAAACTTCCGGTTTTTAATCGTACGCGCTTCACACACGTCATCCGCCCAACAGCATATCGGGGCGAAGCCAGTTTCGCCCCGTTCGCCAGCACAGTCGGCGAGTAAGAAAAGAAAACCGCGCAAATCATGGTATTTTCGTGTGTCTGAATTTTGTTCTAGCCAAATTTACGATCGCGATCCAAATGGCGGAATCAGGCGGTCCGATGAGTGGACTTGACGGGATTAAAAAAAGGCTCGCAGTTCACAGCGCAAACTTTCACTTATATCTCGCTAGGCCACTACTTCAGCTACGGAATTTATTGAGACGATCAAAAGCAGGAAAAGCATTGCACGGTGATGTGTATGGCAAGACCATCCGGCGTGCGAAAGCAGAGAACACCGGAGATCGCTGGAACATTGTATTGCGTTACCTTTTCAAGGCTCTCGACACAAACGAAATAATTTAAGGGGGGATTGTCTTTTTTTTTCGCAAAATTTACCGCTTTTTGGGATCTTTTTTGTGAAGAAAGTATACAACGGAAAACTTGTGAAACTTGGCATATAGTTTTATTGATCTGTTTACTTCATACAAAAAAATTTTTAAACAATTTCATCAAAAAATCCGCCTCCCACCCCCCTCGACGCGCGATGGTCCTTTTTTGATGGTGTGCACGATTTCTCAAAAACTATTCAACCGATTGCCTTCAAATTTGGACAGAATGCTCAGCTGACATCCTTTTATCGTTTGATGAAGCAAAAAAGCAATACGTTTAATAGTTTTTTATTTATAACAAAAAATCGATCAATTTTTTTCGAAAAATCGATACTTCAAGTTCAAAACGTCACCAAATCGTCAATTTTTTTTCCCCTTCATCGAACGATAGCTATATGTGTCTAAAGTAAAATGCTTTTTGGGTTTTTGTTGCAGGATGAACGTGAAGGCTGTAATCGTGCACACCATCAAAAAAGGACCATCGCGCGTCGAGGGGGGTGGGAGGCGGATTTTTTTATGAAATTGTTTAAAATTTTTTTTGTATGTAGTAAACAGATCAATAAAACTATATGCCAAGTTTCACAAGTTTTCCGTTGTCTACTTTCTTCACAAAAAAATTCCCAAAAAGCGGTAAATTTTGCGAAAAAAAAGACAATCCCCCCTTAAAGCGTTGGGCCACAGTAACGGGTATAAAATCGTGCGCGAATTTAACTTTTTTTTCGTATGAAAAAGTAATTCGCTCATAAAATTAATTACTCATCTATTTAGTATGAATATCAAGCTGTTAGAAAATATATATATTTTTTTTCGATGTACAAAATGGCCGACTACTCGAAACTTCTCGAAACAGCTTTTTTCCAATTGGCGTGACAAATAACTTCAACAATTTTCACTCGATTTACTTCAAATTTTCATTTTATGAGCAGTTATAACGAACTTTTTCACTGAAAATTCATTTCTTAAGGGGAGATATACACCTAGATGGTCGAGGTCGAGGATTTAGAGGCTATGAACATTCCGTCGACCGTAGTAGACCTATACCATGGGCCTGGTATCGATGATTCCATGTAAGTTGACAAATTTCATGATTTATTCATTCCCAAATTTTCAAACGCGTTTTTTCTCAAAACCACGTTTTTCAAATCGGTACGCAAAATTTCTCGAAAACCAATTAACCGATTCGATTGAGGTTTTTTGTGGTTATTCTATACACCATTATCTAGTACTTGTCATAGGATTTTTTTTCCCGTTACTTAGTTTTTGTTTTATAGGCAAAATAATAACTAATTTTTGTCCCAAAAATCACTATTTATGTTCAAACGTCCGTCATTTTGTCATAAATCGATGTTTTCAAAATCGGCTATGACAAGTACTAGATTATAGTATCTAATTTAATAATCTTTTTGGTTTTTTTTTTCAGATGATTTTTGAAGAAACGCCAGCTTCGAAACTACTGAACCTATCATTATGAAATTTTAACCACATATTCTTTACGACTATAGCTATAGCGCATATCAAAGATTTTTTTTATTTTGATATTTACTATTCCTTTTACCAAAAACGGTGAAAAAACTTGTTGTTTTTGCGAAAGATGTCCGCCATTTCGTTATTTTTGCATGTATTAAAAATCGTATGATATGCGCTATAGCCATTAAAATACTGAATCTAAAACCGTTTGATTTTTTTGTTTCGGATGATCCATCTCCGAGATTTCATCAACAGCGCAGACCTACCATTTTTTTAGGACATTTTTCTAACTACCATTTTCGTCTGTAAATATTGACTTGAAAAAATATATTTTTTAAAATGTATTTCGAATGTGTATTTATTAAGTGTAACAACTTTTATATAAATATCTATAATATAAATCTATGAAAAAAATCGTGAAAATAGCCTTTTTTAACGTCTAAAATGAGAAGACCCCTCAACTGTGTTTGTTTGGGTTGGCATAAATACAACCAACAAACCCAAACAATTACATGTATAATTATTTGTGTTGGAGTGTATTTATACCAAGTTTCAAGCAAATTTGACCAAAAAATACGTTGTCTCATATAAACTTGAAAACTCCCGTTTCACCCCCTTAAGGGTCGAATTTCGATTTTTACCCCTCTTGAAAAAAGTCGTATTTTGGGTAAAATATGAGGACTGCGTGGTCAGAATTAGGGGCCACAGATATCGTAATACTGCCATATCTCCCCTTAAGTTCAAATACCTACAACTTTTGAATAAAAAAATATTTTTTGAATTCCGTACGTACTTCTCTAGGTATTCTAACGTAGATTGACGAGAATTTTTGTTTTTTGTTCTTGGTAAAAAATTGTGGATGCTAAATGTCACGCCGCGGAGCGCCTAAAAAAAGATAACAAAAGAAAATATGGTAAATATTCGGAAGGGTCAAGCTAATTTTTTGAGCTGATGTCAGAATCAAGCTGATTTTTTTTTTTCACCCAAACACTCCATTGTGAAATGTAAACTGAATATTTTCGAAAATTTTCTTACCTAAGTCTCGATGTATATTAGTGTGTTTACTTTTGTGTTGCCCACTATATTGGTGACCTATTCGCACATTGTATTTGCATGTTGACATTTTACCGAAAAAAATGTTAATGCATTAAAAACATTATGCGCCATTAAAATATAACTTACTATAAGGTTTTATAATCATAAAAAATTGATTAAAAAATGTACAGCCTCTTTTTAGCGGGAGTGACACTTCCGAATATTTACCGAAAATATTATTAGTCGGCCATTTTGTACATTGAAAAAAAAAATATATATATTTTCTAACAGCCTGATATTCATACTAAATAGATGTGTAATTAATTTTATGAGTAAATCGCTTTTTCATACGAAAAAAAAATTCTTAAATCCGCACATGATTTTGTACCCGTTACTGTGACCTAACGCATTAATGGAAAACTACATCAACCTGAACGCACTCGACACATTTCGACACAAATCAAATACGGCAAAACAAAATGGCTCATATTGATGAGAAACGTCACAAACGCCTTACTCGAATGAAACAAGCGCAGCAACGACTTCCCTACCGTAGTGTATCTTGGGGTGATAGCGGTGTAGTGTTGCTTGTAATGTTTAGTGGCTTGTCATCGGGTGTTTGGTCGGAGTTTTCGAGGGTATTTATGGAGTTGAGTGTGTCTGACATGGACATGAAGACACTGTCGAAGAGAGAGCTCGGATCTGAGAACTCGTCGGTCATCTGGAGGTGTCCCTTGCTGCTGCTCGTACCGTCGAGCAGATCGTATTCCAAATCGTCCTCGCTGAAACGCCCAATCAACGTTGTCAACAGGATCTAGCGAAAATTATTAACCGCGTAGGCTAATGTGGTGCTGCCAGTTGCACAGTCGAACGGCAGTCCTCGCGGGATATCTATATCGTTATTTCTATAGTCATCGAGTCGCTTAAGGGGTGAGATGCGTGAAAAAACGAGCATTTTCAATAATTTTTTTTTTTTTTATAGTAATCAAGTTTGTTTAACAAAAGTGGTTACACAGACTTTTTATGTTATATTTCAACTTGACTTGTACAAATTTTCAAAGAAAAAATATAGATCATTCGAAAAATATCGCCCACTTTGTCGGACCCCTTTCGGCATGCAGTGCTTTGCGGTGACCATCATAACATTTTACTAGATCATCTGAAATTTAAAAAAAACGACAAAAAGAAGTTTAATAATAAATCGAGTCCTTAATCGAAGCTTTTTTTTTAATTAACAAAATGGCGGCTTCCGGCGGATAACTTTCGATTTTCGACCAAAAAGTCGCTCGTTTATTGTTACAAAAAATAGAAATTTTCACAAAAAATGAAAATGAAAAAAGTTTAATGTTTTTCGATGTGGATACGGTATTGTATGTTCGTAAAGTGTTGAGCTCGATGGATGAAGCGAAACTTTTTTTTATGTATTTTGATCCGCTGAATCCGAATATCCCAATTTTTTGCCGAAAAGTCAAGCATTCAATTGTTTATAGCCAATTGTTAAAACAATTTTTCAAAAAATTAAAGTTTTTCGGGATAAATTATTTTTTAAAAATTATTTTGGGGTATTTTGAAACGAAAGTATTCCTTATAAAAATTTTCTAAAGTTCATAGTTTTTGAGTAATAAATTTTTGAAAATTTCTGAAAGAGTTTTCCAATTTTTCACTTGATTCATGTATAGAAATACTAATTGAAAAATGACTTACATCGAATCATCAATTCCTGGCCCACACAATCGGGCTTCTGCCGACGTTGAAGCTTCCAAAATATCAATTTGTTGTTGTCTTCGAAGCATTCTGCCTTCCCGGGCATCATCGTTAGCGCGTTTGTCAGCCGCTACCTGCCATGGGGACCCGACGCCCCTTCACTAATTGTGGGATATCCCGGTAACTATTCATCGGATTGACTTACATCGAATCATCAATTCCTGGCCCACACAATAGGGCTTCTGCCGACGTTGAAGCTTCCAAAATATCAATTTGTTGTTGTCTTCGAAGCATTCTGCCTTCCCGGGTATCATCGTTTGCGCGTTAGTCAGCCGCTACCTGCCATGGGGACCCGACGCCCCTTCACTAATTGTGGGACATCCCGGTAACTATTCATCGGATTGACTTGAAATTTTCCGGGAATATTTTCGAAACATCATACTTCAAGAAAATGTAAAAAAAAAATCGATTTTCTCAAAATTCTGACTGCATCTCACACCTTGAAATAGAACGATGAGCGGTGAGTCTAAATTCGATACAACCGGAGAAAAATGGGATTGGAATAAGCCAAAAGAGTAACAAGTGCTAGAAAATGTATTACATCGATCGCGATCACTTCGTTTCTCGCTAGACGTCGGTTCACTCGCAGCCGTTGCACAATGCTCCTTCATTGCTTCATGACCGAATGCTTATTAGTTTTATGCTGAAACGCCGGCCAACGTTTACATTGTTTAACGCAATGGATTCGAAGCAGGAGTGGAGGGTGAACAAACGTTGTGGGAGTGCGCAACGGGACCGATGTCAAACATTAATACCGATTCAGAAATGCGGAGCTATGTGGCCTTCCAACATGAGGAACATAGAGCGGGAAGTGATGGTGATGGAGTAGCCGTACATCTTGGCAAGAGAGCCGAGAGAGACGAAAAGAGAGCCGAGAGAAGGAGTAGTGAATTCAGTGCGATGTTTGATGGTGGTAAAATCCATGCTGCACTGCCGAATAGGAGACTGGTGTAGGAGCAGAGAAAACAGCGTTAGCAAAATCACGTAACGGGTGGAACACGAAGCTACAGACACATTGGCTACCAATGGGGGTTGCTGAAGCCCGCCAGGGTTTCGCGATTCTTGTTTTCTCTCTCTCTCTCTCTCTCTCTCTCTCTCTCTCTCTCTCTCTCTCTCTCTCTCGTTCTCGCTCCGTATGAACAAGAGGGTGACCCGAGGCGCGCAAGAAGCGAGTGGTCGGCCGACCTAACCATCGGACTCCCACTGCCTACATCAGGAAAATTAAACCAAGCCAAGCGGTGCTTAATACGCTGGGCTTGCACGAGAAGGACAGAGCGATGAAGGGAGAATTAGAGAGAGAGAGAAATCACTAGTTCTGGGCGCAGGGCCCTAGCAACTCTTCTGCAACCTTTCTCGTCCTCTCATTCTCTGCGATGTTTCTGCTGCTGTTCCACCTTCGACTGCTTCTCTGGACCTGAACCCTATATAGGAAGGCATCGTCGCCTGGCGTTACATAGACCAACCAGCAACAGCAGCGGGGAAACCACGACGTTCCTCTGCCTTTTTCCATACCTCAAACCTGCTCTCTTTTCGTACATCCAACAAGCACTCCGGCCCTCGTTCATTCAGCGCGCTCTCGGCACTCGCTCCACATCGGCTCTTTTGTTTGCCTACATCTTCCATATTAAACATGGCGGAAGAGTGGAATGAAGATGCGGGGAAATGAGAGGGAGGATGGCATCCTCCCCTCGGGGCGGTATATCGAGTGTTTCTGGAAAATATTACAAATCCACCGTTCGCCGGGTCTTCGCGAGCGAACTCAAACCGCACGGGAAAAAGCGAGAACCGGCCACAGAGGATGAGAAACGGCGGCGGAGGAGGGCCGAAGGCGGAGAGAGAAGAGAACCGGAGAAATAAAAAGTCACGAGCAAAAGGAAGAGAAACCCGAATGGGATTTTTTGCGAAGTTACTTTTTGCTGGTTGGGTGGCGTTTTTTCCCCTCTCCCTTTGCTCTGTATGTGCTCGGTGGGCGTAACGGCGCGTCGGGCACGGGGGGTGCACGATGCAAAATGGAGATGAAGGCATATCTCTGATTATGTATTTCTACTTACGTACGTACAACTCCTTTCTTTTTGTTAATCTTTCCGGGTGTGTGTGTGTGTGTGTGTGATGGCGGTATGTTTTGTTGGTACGCGCATACGGTACTCGGGAGTTGGAAATATTGTATGCAGGTTTGTGTGGAACGAAGGTTTGTTTTTCAACCCGCGAGCTTACCTTCTATCCACTTGACTCAGTTATCTCGTCATCAGAACTTACCTTAATGAGATCACTTTGCATTGCTCGCAACGAATGTCGAGACTATACGGGAGTGTAAAAATTACGAACGATGTGCGTGGACGGCAATGTTTATGTACACGTGTGATGGGTACTGAGGTACTTGAGACGTCTACGACATCAGCCGCAAACGTAGCACCAAAATGGGATTCAAGTGCGTCAACTCTATCGAATGACTTTGCGTGACAAATAAACCCCAAAGCACATTGTTATTCGCAAAGGTTAAAAGTTCGCGGATTATCGTGCGTCGCATCGGTGATTTCGGGAAATTTGGTGCATGGAAGAATGAGTTAGATTGGCTTGCTGAAAGAACGTTGTTAACGGGGGTACTCACAGTGACATCACTGACGTGCCGGACACTCGACGATCATCGTCCCGCGGCTTGTGATAGAATTGCCATTGAGTGGGTGACGTTCCTTCCGTCGGTGACATGTCGTCACCAGGTCGTACATTTTCGTAAGGACTGCCCAGGGAATCGCCACCTTGGACCGGTATCGGTGGCAGATTCTCGCTGTCGGCGTCACTCTCGATGCCCGACGAGGATCTATGTCCTGGTTACACATTGATACACTCTCACTTGCCTATCTACTGATCCTTCGAACGTGTCTTTCAATTTTCAGCCTTAACGACACGCGGGACATTCAATCCCGTTTGAAAATTCGTCTCGATGACATTTCTAGACTTTTGCAATGGGGAAAAGACGTCTGATGCTTAAGGGGCCATACCAGTGTGACACTTTCAAAATATCGATTTTTTTGCCTTTTTCGACAGTTTATACCTTTTCTTTCGTTTACAAGAATGTCCTGTGGAAATTTTATTTTATCTTGCATAAATCGATAGTTAAATCTTAAAACGCGTTTTTCTCGAAATGAGATTTTTCAAATTTGCTGACATCGTAACTCAAAGAGCAATTATCCGATTGACTTGAAATTTGAACCGAGTACTCTTGAATATATTTACTCTACAATGACGTAGGATCATTTTGATTGGATGAAAATTGACGACTTGGCATTGAAAAAACGACCATTTTATAGGCAAGAAAACAGACTTTTTTTCATAACAACGCCATTTTGTTAGATTTTGATATTTTTCGAAAATCCTACGTCATTGTACAGGAAATACCTTCCAGTTTAACGCCATTTTTTC
Source organism: Ophion ellenae (assembly GCA_963210295.1). Taxonomy (NCBI): domain Eukaryota; kingdom Metazoa; phylum Arthropoda; class Insecta; order Hymenoptera; family Ichneumonidae; genus Ophion; species Ophion ellenae. The sequence continues at coordinate 24,367,585 of OY723396.1, read as the reverse complement.
CTTTTTCGGTTTCAGCTACTCAATCGGCTGGAATCATGTCAGCAGTGGAGGAACTCTTTTTTTTGGCGCCTCCGAAAGCAGCGCATAAATCGCTCGGATCTCAATATTTTTCTATGAAAAAATTATGTAATATAGGTGAAATATAGGCAAATATATTATTAATTTTCCGAAACATATAATTGAGTACTTTTCTTCCAAAAAATTCCCGAAAATCACCAAAATTTGCAGCGTTCACACTTGCATATCCCCTTTCTTTTCCTCCTTAAAAAAACGACGAAACGCGCACACCATCAAGCTTATGCATCTCTGTAGGGACATGGCATGGCAGAAGGAGAAAGTTCCATTGAGACGAATATCCATCGAAAGGACGTTACTTTCGCACGAGAATTCTTTTTCGCTGCACTTACTTTTGATGACTGCGGTAATGTCGTGGGTGACGTGAGGTGGAAATTGGCTGAGTAGATCGAGCACCGTATTCTGACGCGAGTCACGAATTCCAAGATCGACACCGCGATCAAGGAGGGCACGTACAACCTCCATCTTGCCACAAAGAGCAGCTTCGTGCATCGCAGTTCCGGCTGAAGTGCGGGTATTAACGTCGACCCCGGAAGCCAAGAGTACCTCGACGACGGCTCTGTTACATTGGCAAAGCAGAATCGCAATTGCGATGAATATCTACAATAATCTTCATCTATCCGTATCTACTTTAGCGCGATACCCGAGGAATTTCCGTAATGTAACGCTATCGATGATTATCCATCATAATGATGAACCCTATCATCGTAATTGTCTTTTTTGTAATGTACCATTGATGATTGTCAACCAAAATCATCAACCCCATCATTGTACGAGTCTTTTTGCATAAGGTGCCATTGATGATCGTCGACCCTATCATCATGCTTGTCTTTTTATTCGTTCACTCGTCTCGCTCGCTTGATATCGATGGAATGATGTCGCGAGGCCGTTTATGGTTTTACATACGCGACGAGAAAAACATTCTGCCTGCCAGGATCACAAATGGCCCTTCATAAATATATATGGAAAGAGACTCATGATGTATAGGATATCTATGGCAACGGGCATCGAAATGGATGACCTGTGCGCGTATTGTGTAATGGCGGACGGTCCAGGAACCGCGATATAGAACTGGGGAGGAGTATCAAGAGAGAGAGAGAGAACATCACGAGGAGGAAATATAATGCCAACGGCAGTGAATCAAGCCACGGGAGAACGTCAGCCATCCATCCAGCGATAGGATTGAAGCCGGGATCGGATTCGCGCGATGCACCTATGTTGTTGTTACCGTACCATAGGGGTATTTGTACTGGCTTACCAAGAGCAGCGATATTGAATCCGATAATTGACATTACCCCCGCCGCCTCTGGCTCTCAATAGTTGCTATAACTCTACCTTCCCCCCTTGCCCTATTCCTCCCTCGCTCTCTACTTCCCCCTTCCATCGATCGTATCGCTATAAATGAACCGACCCAACGGCAGAACGCTGCCGTTCAGCCTGTATACACATACCCAACATGTTTGGACACACAATCTGCAAAACACAAATGTCGAAAATCCTTTCGCGCTAACTCCAACCCGAATTCTCATTTACGATGTTCGTATTGCAGCATTGTCTACTAGGGACCCCGGGCTGATGTAGGACCATCGAAGCGCGTGCTGCAAGAGACTAGCGCTGTGAAAATGGACAGTAAAAAACACCTAGAATTTGTGGTGTCTCCAACCACAGATATCGAACTGTTTCGGGATCATTGGAGATTGGATTGAGTCACGAGTGCTATGAAGATGTACAATGTACACTGTACATGTACACTTTTGAAAAAGGCATTGTGATGTCTTTGCACACCGTCCTCAGCCTGTTTTAACACCACTGAGGATTTTAGCTGGCCGTGGTGAATGCGATGATAACATACAATTAAAAGACTTGGTGTGTTCACCCTCAGTGGTCCATCTCTTCAAGAACATTATAGGTTCTGGCTGACCCAGCCAAGTGGGGTGCAAATGTAAAGTCTACGCGATATAGTGAAAAGTAGAATTGAGGTGTCTTCACCCAGAGTCCTCAAGCTATTGCGGGACCATTGGAGATTCTTGCTGACGGTGCCAAAAAGCGATGAAAACATACATTTAAGGGGGTCGTCTAGTGTGTCAGATCAAAATAAGAGAAAACGGTCTTGCATGACTTCTTTGAAGAAAAGGAAGGTGTACTCTGTGGTCCAGGCATAGCAGATTGATGGTGAGACAATTTTTTTTATTATGAATTATATAGAACAACTTTCAAATTGCCATATCTCAAAAACTATTTGATTGATTCTGCTGAAATTTATACAGCATCTTTAGTGCATGTATAACTACAAGTTGAACTAAAATAATTAGGACTGCATCGTTAGTTTTCTTTTTATCAGTTATATAGATCCCGGAAAAAAAAGAAAAATCGAATTTTTTCTTCTAAAGCGTAGAAAAAAAAATATTTTTTGGAATTCTACCTTTATTTTACTTCCATGTAGAGCCTCAAGTCTCACGATTAAAATTGCGTTTGGTTTTTTTATTTCACATAAGCAGAACGGCCGGAAGTGGAGCACCTCTTTCTATATATGTGTTCCTGTTGGGCGGTGTATCTCCGACTATATTCTATGTAATGACTTCAAAAAATTCACAAAGGTGGTTTAAGTGTTAATAAACCTGATGTACAATTTATAAATTATTTTATTTTGCTGGTTTGTCAAAAAAAAAATCCGCAAAAAAGCATTAAAAACGGCCTTTACAATAGACGACCCCGTTAAGGGGCTATACCAGTGTGACACTTTGAAAAAATCGTTTTTTTTTGTTGCCCTTTTCGAAAGTTTATACTTTCAATAATATCATTATAATTTATATCATTTTATCTTGCAAAAATCAATAGTTGAATCTTTAAACGCATTTTTTCGAAATGAGATTTTTCAAATTTGCTGACATTGTAACTCAAACAGCAATTATCCGATTGACTTGAAATTTGAACTGAGTACTCTCGAATATATTTACTCTACAATGACGTAGGATATTTTCGATTGGATGAAAATTGACGATTTGGCATTGAAAAAAACGACCATTTTATAGGCAAGAAAACACACTTCTTTTCATAACAACGCCATTTTGTTAGATTTTGATATTTTTCAAAAATCCTACGTCATTGTACAGGAAATACCTTCCAGTTTAACGACATTTTTTTCTTTTTTGGTTTCCGCTACTCAATCGGCCGGAATCATGTCAGCAGTGGAGGGACTTTTTTTGGCGCCTCCGAAGGCATAAGTCGCTTGGATCTCAATATTCTTCTATGAAAAAATTATGTAATATAGGTCGAATACAGCCAAATATATTCCTAACTTTCCGAAACATTCAATTGAGTATTTTTCTTCCAAAAAATTCCCGAAAATCACCCAAATTTTCAGCGTTCACACTGGTACAGTCCCCTAAGAGACGACATAGGATTGTGGAAACGTGACGTTCCTCCACGATCATCAGAGACTCGCCCGACCGTGACGGCTGCTGCGGAAACCCATCAGCAGAATCGGCTCTGCAGTTCCAACCGATCCACCAAGAGATTTTTCGAGCACGGCGCATCGAGCGCGTGTCCCGGCCAGCCAGATGCAGATTTCGGTGTGTGCCGAGTGGCAGATTGGAAGCTGCGTGACAGCTCGGCCCACCGCCTTCAAATCCCCGTACACGGTAAACCCAAGCGAAATGTGGTCGGCTCGTCAAAACTATCACGCCCGGCAGAGCCGTTTCACACGGGGGTTGAGCGCCGGCCCTTCGATAAAGTGTCGAGAGCCGCGCTGTTTCCCTCGGCGTGTTGTCACTCGCGAGAATGTGCCGCATGAAAATGACTCTACAGAGGAGGAATTCGGCCGAATGACGGTCGGCGTTAGCGTTCCCGCTTCCGATTTCATCGGATTGCAAAACCCTGGAATGCTTACACTGGGCATCAAGCCGACTGTGTATCACGATCCGATCACAGCATTATAAGCGAGGCGTTGCTGAAACGATTATTGCAACGGAACGGAAGCCCCGAATGCGCAACGTCGAAAGCGATCGGCCATCCCGCTCGTGGCTGTGTGCTCGTGTTTACGTGGACACATGCATACACCTGTGCACGCCAGACTAGGCACGGATTCGACCATTGCATTTCGTACACACACACGTATACATTCACGGATAAATATTTCTATATGTACATACGTACATGGGTAAATGGGATACATAGTATAATACGTAAAAACATGGTCTCTGAGCCTATATCCCCCGAATTGCCGCCACCCCAGATCCATCCATTTTACCGTGCATCAACGTCGAAACTCCCATACCCGGGCAATTCGCACAACTGGTTCGTAGCCGATTACTGTATGTAACCGGTGTAGTTTCGCGGCGCGATTTCGATTTGCTGATTTAAATTGGCACGAGAGATTATTTTAAAGGCTCACCGGGAGATTATGCAGCGTACACATTGTACAACAATGCGCATCGTGAGCGACGAGTGCGTAACGCTCTTTTGCCTGTGCAAGTATGATCCGTACCGCCGGACTGTGTATACTTCCACCTACGCGGGCGGTAAACACGCGCGATGGGTACAGCGTATCGGGAAGACCTGGCTTGAGGAGGACTCGAGGCATGCGAAATTTGATACTTTGCCGTGTACTTGAAAACGTTGCAAACTGACTCGAAGTCATCAAGATTCGTTGTGGTACAATCGATGGGAGATTAAGGGGTTACTTGCGATTTTGGAAAAATCGATTTTTTTTATTGCGTTTTTTTGAAGTATACGTATCTGAGAATATGTCGTGAAAATTTCAAGTCGATCCGAACAAAATTGACTGAGATATGAGCGTTGAAAGAGAAAAATCCGCGTTGAAAGAGCGTTGAAAGAGAAACTTTAAACGCGTTTTTCTCAAAATGGCATTTCTGAAGTCGGTGACCAAGATTACTCGAACACTAATGAACCGATCTTCTTGAAATTTTGCAGGCTTATTTAATACATAAAAATGTAGTCTTTAATCGTTCGATTTTTTTTTTCGAAAAAAATGGCCGTTTTATAGCCAAAAAACGGCCGTTTTTTTTCGTTAAAATCGAACCATTAACTTTGACTGTCCGCCATTTTGTGAAAAATGAATATTTTTTAAAATCCTTCGATTGAAGACTAGTTTATACTTATATTTGACTAAATCCAGCCGCATTTTTTTTTCAGATGATCCACTTCGCCGCAATGTTGGTCACCGCAAACCGTGTATATAAAAACATTATTTCATTGACGGCCATTTGCCACTAAACAATGTAATATTTTTCAATAAAAAAATTACTGAAAGTTCTTCAAGATGTGTTCTTTAAGCTGGTATATTGATCGATCAAAAAAGTTTTGTAGTTTTCTTTGAAAAAATTCATGAAAAAGGCCTTTTTTTGCGCTACTTGTGGGGGTAACGCCTTAAGCGTAACAACTTTTATATCAATATATATAATATAAACCTATCAAAGAAATTGACAAGCCTGAATGAAAATAGGCTTTTTTATCGTCTAAAGTGAGAAGACCCCTTAATATTTCTGTCCTTCAATTTACTTTGGCATATTTCGCCTACAAAAATCCCACAATCATTTTTAAAGATATTTATTTTGCGATTTACTATATAAATCTACGAAATCTTGTATAATAATAAAAACAAGAAAATTAAAATGTAAGAAAGAGCTTTCGTTGCGTTCCTACGATGCAAACGTCAACACGATCAACCCTACCTGCCTACACTACGCACGCTGCCCCTACGCTCTCGAGTATCAGTAGCATCTTCAACGCAGATATGGCACAAGAGACAAAGCTACCTTCTAGTTTTTTATTGTATCACATAAATATATAGATTATGTTTGGCATTTGACATGTAAATTTTAAAATACTCAATTCGGATCAACTGTTGACGAATACCCACAAAATGTGTTTAACCGTATTGTAACACACATAAATGCATTATATAAGACACATTTGATATCTAAACGTGTAAATGTCTGCAATTACACGAATGGCTTGCTTCGAATAAGCCATCAATGGTATGTTAAAATTGAATGCGGTTCCAGTGTTTGAAAATACACACCAAATGTGTCTGAATTTTCTGTAACACACATAACCGCTTTGTTTTAAGTTCTGTATGTTCACGTCTCAATTCATAATACTTCCTTTCATGTAGACACCTTACGTGTGACAAAGAAAACACATGGATTTGCAGTGAACTTGGAACAAACACCAGTAACAATGCACCCAACTTTTATCGCCAAGGTAGCATTTCTAGACTCCCGTACACCCTCAAGTTGCACGGGAGTATTTTCCCAAAGTCGAGATCCAGACGATGTTGAAGTTTGCATCGTTGGAATGCAACGAAAATTCATTAAAATTTTGTTATCACTGCATTTTCATTATCATAAAAAAAAAATTTACAATTCTAGTTCGAAGATGTCTAATAAAAATCTTGAAAAAAGTTCAAGCGATTTTGGGCGCTAGTACAGTCGTGCTGTATATTGGAATCGGAAAAAATTATAAGAAGGCTAGTTTTTTGACAAGTGATTTTGTAGGTGCCGCGGTTGCTAAATCCAAGTTTGCCTAAAAATCGGGGTGTAGGGTTTTTTTGGGGGATGAAAGGGGATGGGGTGGATTAATGCCAAACTACAACCCCCACGAGGTCGGCGCCGGGAGACAAAATGTTAAGAAAAATCCGGGCTCTATTTTTGTCCACAGCGCCGAAGTCGTGGTGGTTCATTTTGGGGGTGAAATTTTGAAAAATCAGTTTTCATTCGATAACTCTTCAGGAAAAATTCATACATTTTTTGTTCAAATGGGAACGTTGTAGCCCTTGAAAAGACGCGTCGATCGAGTATTTCATTATCCCTCTCCGATATCTTCACCCCCGAAAGAATTGTTGAAGTATAAAAAAAAATTGTTTATTGAATAACTCAAAAACAATCGATTTTTCGGGGATGGTTTAAATGTACGAAATTTAGAGAATAATTTTATCTATATTTTCGTTCGTATGGACCACCCTTGAATTTTGCTTTCTCGAAGCCCTCTCAGGGGTTGAAAATTCGAAATGAAAGTCTGTAAAAACTATTGACCGGAAATAAAGAGATACGAGTTTGGCACTGTGGACAAACATGTAGCAGAGGGTTCAAGCTACAAAATCTTCCACGGCGGCGAATTTCTGCGGTCAATAGTTTTCCCAGAATTTCATTTTGAATTTTCAACCCCCGAAGAGGGTTGAAAAATCAAAATTCAAGGGTGGTCCATAGAAACGAAAATACAGAGAAAATTATTCTCCACATTTCGTACATTTGAACCATACCCGAAAAATCCATTGTTTTTGAGTTATTCAATAAACAATTTTGGTTTGGTATTTTAACCATTTTATTGCGCGTGAATATATTATCAAATCGTATCGATCAAATACTCTATCGACGCGTCTTTTCAACGGCTACAACGTTCTCATTTGAACAAAAAGTGACCGAATTTTTTCTAAAGAGCTATCGAATTAAAACTGATTTTTCAAAATGTCACCCCTCTTTTCCATCCCCGAAATGAACTTCCACGACTTCGGCGCTGTGGCCAAAACTAGAGCCCGGATTTTTCTGCACATTTTGTCTCACGGCGCCGACCTCGTAGGGGTTGTGGTTTGGCATCAATCCACCCCCATCCCCTTTCATCCCCTAAAAAACCCTACACCCCGATTTTCAGGCAAACTTGGATTTAGCCCCCGCGGCACCCACAATATTCAGTCAAAAAACTAGTCTTCTTCCATTTTTTCCGATCACGGGGCTTGTCAGCCTAAATTTGGCCAAAAAAATTGCGCAGCGGAACTTTCGTTGCGTCCCAACGATGCAAACTTCAATGTGATACGTTCAGCTGGTTCGCTTTCATCGCAATCCTAACACCTGTTTTCGAGGCCATTGTCGTCAGCACCGGCAGCGAAAAAATCGCTTCGCAATAAAACTTCGAAAACAACGGCGTTTAGTGTTGAGAATTTCGAGAAAACAAAAAAAAAAATTGCGAATAACCAACGTCCAGCACGCGTATCCATCGATGGGACGTTATTCCCGGAAACTTTATACTCCATTACCATAGAGACGTCGCACGGTAGTTTGCACCCTAAGAACGGTTGGATCTCACGTGGAGCGTGGTTATACTGGCGTTGTGAGTGCTCGGGTCGACCGAGCAGAGCTTCTACGCTACGAGCCTCCCCCGCACGTTCACAGCCAATATATCGGGCTGCGAGAGATCCAACGTCTCGTCCCTAATGCGATTCCTCCTAATAGGAGGGCGATCGGGAATTCGCGCGAATGCGCCCGTCATCGTCGTCGGCTCTCTGCGGAACTGTACATCGACGAGCCTCCCACGACACTCTACCTGATATTGATGCACGCACGTACGTACACATACGAATACGAAACGTACGTATACTCGTCCGTGGATGCACCGGGTGAGTTACACTGGATATCAGACACTCGTGAACCTCTATAAATATTCACTCCGGACCAAAAAAAATACGTCGCAGAAAATTTGGAGGGTTTTTTCAGGGGGGTGCACCTAGATGGTCGAGGTCGAGGATTTAGAAGCTATGGACATTCCGTCGACCGTAGAAGACCTACACTATGGGCCTGGCATCGATGATTCCATGTAACTTGACAAATTTCATGATTCATTCACTCCCAAATTTTCAAACGCGTTTTTCTCAAAACCACGTTTTTCAAATCGGTACCCGAAATTTCTCGAAAACCAATGAATCGATTGCCTTGAGGTTTTTTGTGGTTATTCTATACACCATTATCTAGTACTTGTCATAGGATTTTTTTTCCTGTTACTTAGTTTTTGTTTTATAGGCAAAATAATAACTAATTTTTGGCCCAAAAACCAAATTTATGTTCAAACGTCCGCCATTTTGTCATAAATCGATATTTTCAAAATCGGCTATGACAAGTACTAGATTATATTATGTAATTTAATAATCTTTTTGGTTTTTTTTTCAGATGATTTTTGAAGAAACGCCAATGGGTACCGTATACGCAGATTTTTTACGACGCTCCACGGATCATACAATATCCTTGTATATTTTTGATATTTTTAAATAAAGAAAATTAAAAATATTTTCGAATGTATATACTTTTAGATAATTAAATCCCCAATCCGAAATTTCAAATAGTTTTTCTTGAAAAAATTCACAAAAATGACCTTTTTCCGGCTCTGGTGTATATCTCCCCTTAAGGGGCTATACCAGTGTGACACTTTCAAAAAATCGATTTTTTTCTGCCTTTTTCGACAGTTTATACTTTCAAGAATATAATTATCATTTATATGATTTATATCAATATCATTTTATCATGCAAAAATCGATAGTTAAATCTTTAAACGCGTTTTTCTCGAAATGAGATTTTTCAAATTAGCTGACATTGTAACTCAAAGAGCAATTATCCGATTTACTCTACAATGACGTAGGATATTTTTGATTGGATGAAAATTGACGATTTGACATAGAAAAAAACGACCATTTTATAGGCATGAAAACAGACTTTTTTTCATAACTACGCCATTTTGTTAGATTATGATATTTCTCGAAAATCCTACGTCATTGTACAGGAAATACCTTCCAGTTGAACGACATTTTTTTCCTTTTTCGGTTTCAGCTACTCAATCGGCCGGAATCATGTCAGCAGTGGAGGAACTTTTTTTTTGGCGCCTCCGAAGGCAGCGCATAAGTCGCTTGGATCTCGATATTTTTCGATGGAAAAATTATGTAATGTAGGTCAAATATAGCCAAATATTCTTAATTAAATTAATTAATAATCCTTGATTAAATAATAATCAAAATTAATTGAATTCGGATTTTTTTACCGTTAATTGCTCAGAAAGCACAGAAAAAATCGTACTTCCACTGCGAGTGATAGCTTGAAGTTTTTTACATATAATATCGCATTTGTGGGAATTTTTTTAGATTTTCAAATGGGGTCGTTTTTTTTCTGAGAATTTTTTTTTTACTAAGGGTTGTTTCGAAAAATGCAAAAAAAAATCAGGGTGTCTTTTAGAGTAAATGGACTCAGGTAAAAAATGATATATATATATATATATATATATATATATATATGTATGTATGTATGTATGTATGTATGTATGTATGCATGTATGTATACATACATATGTATGTATGTATGTATATATATATATATATATATATATATATATATATATATATATATATACACATGTGTGCGGGTGTGGATGTGTGTGTACAACGGTTGCAGGGGTCAGGGGAGCAAGCTCCGGGAATTTCGACATTTTCAAGCCCATATATAGTTCGAGCTCATCGTTCAAAGTGGATATTCGAAGTGCCGGCAGAAACGGCTATCGTTGGGCTTTCGATCTATATTCGGATGCTGATCAGGATTACGCAATGCGCGCTTTCCGATAGTTTCTAATCACAACGGCGATCAAATGGAGTTGACCCTCGTTCGCATTAACTCATTAGGCTCAACGCGAGCATATATTCCGATTCCGAATATTTCTTTTCTCTCGCTCCACATAGAGCGATCGACTGCTAGAATTCATTTGCCACAACAGTCGGACTTCAGGGCGTTTGTAAATTGATAAAATTTTCATAAAGAAGAAACATTCGGGACCGTTACCTGTGACCATTGCGAGAGGCAAGATGAAGCGGCGTGTGCGGAAATATCAGAGACGAGGACGAACTGCGCAGCGGTTCGATGAGCTCCGGATGAGTACGTACTAATAGCTGCACGGTTTCCAGTCTGCGAATTAGTCAGATCAAAGATCGTTGGAAAATTTGCACGCGCGAATTTCGTATCGTGTCACAACGGCACGGTCGTTTTCATTGATCAGGGTACCATTTTCCTTGCCGTTATAATTTATAAGAGAGAAAGGTCATAAGCAGGATATCGTTGTATTTACGATCTTGCATCTTGCAGTTTGCATCGTTGGAATGCAACGAAATTATATTTATTTCCTATTGCTCACATTTTTTTAGCCGATTTAGGGCACGAAAGTCACCCGAAAGATTTCTTTTTATTATCATAAGAGATCCACGATCTTAATTTATAAAATAAAATTATAGATTGCAATAAAGATGATGAAATTTTAAAAATTGGAAAGAACTTTCGTTGCTTTCCAACGATGCAAACTTCTACGCCATTTGTATTTTGTTGAAATTTATGTTTTAAATGGACGAACATTTTTTTTCGTCGGTTTTAGGCTACGAAGATTTAAAGGTTCTTTTCACTTTAGACGCTAAAAAAGGGCTATTTTCGTGAATTTTGTTGATAAGTTTATATTATAGATATTGATATAAAAGTTGTTTCACTTAATAAATACACTTTCGAAATACATTTTTTTTAAATTATTTATTCAAGTCACTATTTATAGACGAAAATGGTGGTTAAAAAAAAGTCCTAAAAAATTGTAGGTCTGCGTTGTTGATGAAATCTCGGACATGGATCATCCGAAACAAAAAAATCAAACGATTTTAGATTCAGTATGTTAATGGCTAATGCGCATATCATACGATTTTTTATATATGCAAAAATGACAAAATGGCGGACATTTTTCGGAGCAAACACAAAAAAAGTGTTTTTTTAACCGTTTTTGGCAAAAGAAATAGTAAATATCAAAATTGAAAAAATCTTCGATATGGGCTATAGCTATAGTTGTAAAGAATGTGTGGTTAAAATTTCGTAAGGATCGGTTCAGTAGTTTCAATGATTTTATCAACAAGCCGTCGAAAAACGTTGTTTCGAGAAAAACGCGTTTGATGTCTGTTTGGGTTACATAAATACATTAAACTTTTTTTTAATGTATTTCGAAAATGTATTTATTATGTGTAACAACTTTTATATCAATATCTATAATATAAGCCTATCAAAAAAAAATCATAAAAAAAGCCTTTTTGGCTTCTAAAGTGAGTAGACCCCTTAACGTTCTTTTCAAAATCTCATTTGACGTGTTCAACCTCAATCTGCAAAAAACGAATTTCTGTTATAATACGAACTAAAGAAATGAGAACGAATGAAAAAAAAATTTTACGAATAAGAAAAGTTTTACATTTTTCATTTCGTATTATGACAGAAAATCATTTTTGTTAACAGAATTTGGTTGAATATTTAAAATGAGAATTTGAAAAGAATGTTTAATCTCCGCAGCCTAAATCCGATGATAAAATTTTGGTCAAATTGAAAAAAAAAATTAAAAAATTCATGTTCACCAACGATACGAAATTCAACGTCACTGTATTTTTCAGAAAAGTATAAACGCCTGACCAAGGAGGCAATATAATGGGGAGTATTAAGTAAAAAATTACAACGATATTATATTCTAATATATATGTAATACATTACGGTATCGAATATATATTATAATATAATATAATATAATATTATTATACATTATAATATAATATGATATATATATATGTGGTATCGAATATATATTATTCTATTAATACATACTGTTAAATGGTAGTATTACAAAATAACAGTTATTATTATAATGAACCATAAATTGTATTGATATTGAATACCACTTTTAAAAAACTATGAAGCATATTCATGAAGCAGTACATGTGCATCCAATTTTATAGATATTTATGATGTTGAATTTTCCATCGTTGGAATGCAACAAAAATTCGCCTTTGTTTTTTCATTACTTTATTCGTATTATCTTCCAAAATATGTTTTGCAGATTTAAATCAATCGTGTCTAATATAAGGATTCTTAAGAACATTTCATTGATTTCGCACCCGAAATGTGCCGAAAAATTGGGCATTACGAAAATGAATATTTTCGATTTATTCCAACAATGCAAACTTCAACACCATAAATATTTTGGTAAAATATGACAATCAAGGATTTCACCTGATTGAATTAGGGGGTCCGGCCAATAATGCGTACAATATCCAGAATCAATAAATATATGGCGATACACCAGAATATATACCCCTTCTGGTCATTACGACCCTTGTTCCTTTCTACCCTTCGTTACACCCTTTTTCGCTCGTCACTGAGAAACCATCTCCCCGCCCGCTTATTGCACAACAATCTTACGAGCGTACGGACAAAATGATATATATATATATATATATATATATAATTCTATAGAAGAAAGAGTATATATATCATATAATATATTCTATATATAATATATCATATTTCCTATAGAGATAAAATATGAATGCACTTGACGAATTTTTTTTTCCAGATGAAAAGCAACAGTTCCCAGGCAAAAAGGGTGCAAAGGGATGTTTAAAGTTTTTTTTCGAAATATAACAAAAACAACCTCCAGTATGCTTTTTTTTTCTTATTCTCTACTACTTTTTCACTCCCTGAGTGACCGTGAGCAACGAGATTGAAATTCGTATCGTAGGAATGCCATGAAAATGATTCTTTTTTAATTGCCCGAATTTTTTTTTGCAAATATTTGTTACGAAAATCTCTCAGTCATTTTTAAGACGCTTATTGAGAGAACTAGAATTTGGAATCGCAAATGAAAATTTCATAAAATAATAAAAATGTGAAAATAAAAATATAACTCAGACAATTTTCAACCGATTCACTTGACATGTTGAATATATCTTGGAAAATACATTGTCTATGGAACGACGTAGAATTTTTTTTGTTATATTGCATGGTTCATTTGTTATTAACAATTATCTGACGATTTTTTAGGCAAATTTTTCACTTTCCACTTTAGAAGCGCGCCATTTGGCCAAAAATCAATATATCGGAAAAATCCTACGTACTCCTATAGACTATTATGTATAATCGAAAAAAAAATCATTAGCCCATTAGAATTAAAAAATTACAGGAGCTGTTTGTCCAGCCGTGGACCCTGGGAAAAAGAGAACGTCATCGCAAAAACGCTGCACAGCCGCAATTTTGAAATTAATCGCTTTAAAAAAATTATTGTATACAGTCACTGATATGTATGATAAAGACCCTTTTTTGTAATCTCGATGTATTGTGTAGATTTTCTGAAAAAAAAATTCCCAAAAAGCCTATTTTTTCGGCCTCTAGAGTGGCCTACGGACTCAATAAAAAAAAAAATCTTCAAATAATTCGTCGATTTATTGAAAACTTTGAAACTTTTAAAACTTCGACAACCGAACTATTTCGACGGTGTTAAGATTTTCGGAGTTTTGGTCTTTCGTCTAAAATTCTTTCGGAGTTTCGAGCGTTCTGACCATCCAAAATTCGGAATTTCAACCCGGCCCCATCTTGAATTTCGGAACATTAAAATTCGGAATTTCAAACCGTCGGAGCATTCAAAGTTCGGAATTTCAACCCGTCCCCACTAAAACGTTAAAAAAAAAAAGAAAATTTTCAATTTTGGAAAAGTTATTTTACAAAAAATTCATCCGGGTCAAAATGACCCAGTGTGTCAAAGTAGGGTCGAAGAAAAAAGGTAACCAGATCAGACTTTTTGAGAAAAATATTTTCGAAATTTCATTTTGATGACGCTGCTCTTCCTCCAGATGCCTGTTATTACTCAAGAAACAAAAAAAAAAAGAAGTATTTCCGTCGACACGTGCACGCGTAGAATAAAGCGCACCTTCCGCGGTCCAAGGATTTTTAATAGAACAAACGGGGGCGGCGCGCACGTACCTTCCGTATTGTGCGGCAAGATCGAGGGCAGATTCACCGCGGCTGTTGCGAATACTGGGATCACAGCCGTACTGCAACAATTGCGCGACCACTTCCGTGTGTCCGTACTGGGCGGCGCAGTGAAGCGCCGTCTCGTTGTCTTTTGTCTGGAATAATGCGGCCGCGAGGAAACGACATACACGAATGACATCATTGATGGACCTAACATGTTAGCCTCAAACGAGCGTACATTTGCAAACTTGATAATAGCCATAAGCGGAAGCTTCAAAGCATCGCATTGATGCGCGCAATACTCGCGTATGACTCTATCGTACAAACGCAACACTATGAAGGCGTTAAGGGGAGGCTAGGCGTTTGCACTTTTGAAAAATCGATTTTTTTTTGTCTTTTCTTATGGTTAAACATTTCAAGAATATAATCCCAAAATTTCACGTCAATCAGAGCAAAAGTCTCGAAGTTATTGACTATTTAGTCCCGCTCCTCCGCAAAAGAGTGTTTTTTTTTCACGCTGAAAACCCTAACCTCCCCTTAAGGGGTCTTCGGGAGCTGGAAATTCCCAAAATACCATTTTTACTGCATAGTAATGTAGATAAAAAAAATTCGCCAAAAAGTGTTTTTTTTTTCACGCTGAAACTCCTACCCTCCCCTTAAGGGGTCAGCGGAAGCTGGAAATTCCCAAAATACCATTTTTACTGTATAGTTTTATAGCCAAGTGCAGTCATACTGCGTGCTTCGCGGAGCCCTGGTGCAAGGCCTCTACTAGGGCTCCGCCGAAAAAAAAACAACTTCATATCTCCCAATAAATGAAAATAGTTTCATCAATTTACAGTGGAATCAATACATTGTTATGTAAAGTACCCATTTTTGTACGATTTTCGGCAAGAGTACGATATCCAGGGTGCCAAGATTTGACGGTGAATTCAGGGTTATCAAGTCAAAATAAACAAAATATGAAGAGTGGTAAAAGTTGATATTTCGCTTATTTTGCATTCAAATTAGAATTTTTCGATAGTTATCGAATTGGACGCTAAAAAAGGCTATTTTCATGAATTTTTTCGATACGTTCATATTATAGATATTGATAGAAAAGTGGTTACACTTAATAAATACACTTTCGAAATACATTTTGTTTTTTTAATTATGTATTTATGTAACCCAAACAAACTTTAAACGCGTTTTTCTCGAAACCACGTTTTTCGACGGCTTGTTGATAAAATCTTCGAAAATACTGGACCGATCCTTATGAAATGTTAACCACATATTCTATACAACTACAGCTATGGCGCATGTTAAGGATTTTTTTAATTTTGATTTTAACTATTTTTGGCCAAAAACGGTGAAGAACACGTTTTTTAAAAAAATTTTCGAAAAATGACCGCCATTTTGTTATTTTTGCATATATCAAAAATCTTATGGTATGCACTATAGCCATTAACGTACAAAATCTAAAACCGTTTGATTTTTTGTTTCGGATGATCCATCTCCGAGATTTCATCAACAGCGTAGACCTACAATCTTTTAGGACATTTTTTTTAACTACCATTTTCGTCTATGAATAGTGACATAAATAAATAATTTTTATGTCACTGAGTTTATTGAGTGTAATAACTTTTATATCAATATCGATAAAATAAACCTATATAAAAAATTGCCTTTTTCAGCGTCAATAGTGAGAAACCCCTTAATAGCTGCGGTTGGCGAGAGGATGCGCGGGTATAACCCAAACAAACCCAAACAAAATGTCACAATAGTTCAACATGTAAGACATAACCTCATTGTTCGTAAACATTTTTCGATAGAAAACAAAAATTAAGCTTGGCTGGACTATGTATCAATTGTGTGTAAAATCCTGACCTCGTGACCCCTATACTCTCAAGAGAAAAAAAATATTGAAAATTGCCCTACTTTTTGGATCTCAAGCTTACGCAGACGCGTAAAGATAAGGAAAGTACTGTTGCTCACCGCGAGATTGACATTTGGCACTGAGGGTCCCTGACTTAGTATCAATCTCACGATCTCCGCGTCGCCGGCCCAAGCTGCCAAATGAAGCGGCGACGAACCTTTCGCATCGACGACGTTCGTCGACGCTTCGTACTGCAGTAAGAGTTTCACGATGTCCCTGCAAAATTGACGAAGAAACGAAAACTCGAGAGTTATGCCATTACGGGAATTAAAATGTCATTTGTGATGTCGTTAAGAAAAAATGAGGCAATCTCGTTTTTTTCTCAATTTCCATGACATTGAAGTTTGGATCGTTGGAATGCAACGAAAATTAATCCTTTTCTATCGCTCAATTTTTTTTGCCAACTTTGGCAGTGGTAATCGCCTAAACGTTTTTACGTGTCCTCATTAGAAATATCCTACGTCAATTTGAAAAATAAAATACTTTGTATGATGATAAAAATAATGAAAAAAATGTCGTTGCATTCGAACGATGCAAACTTCAACGTCATTGATTTCCTTGGCCATTTACATACCTGTGCCCATTGAGAGCGGCGTGATGAAGTGACGAGTAACCACTGGCATCCTGCACGTTAGCTCCCGGTCCGCGTCGCAGGCTGGAAACACAGTAATAAAGGATGCTTTTTGCGTGACCAGTTTTTCAATATGCACGTAAGTGTTGACTATGGTTCGGATACAGGGAATAGGAGAATTTGTCGAATAGAACAACAATATCGATCGCATTGTATACGAAGTTATTATCGTTCACCAGGTACTTTAAGGCCTTAGGCCACTCCAGAGGCCGAAAAAATAGGCTTTTTGGGGATTTTTTTTCGGAAAAACTACAAAATAAATCGAGATTACAAAAAAGGGTGTTTATCATACATATCAGTGACTGCATACAATAATTTTTGTGAAGCGATTAATTTCTTGAATGATGACTGAACGATGATGAATTGCTTGAATGATGATGAATGAATAATTTCTTGATGACTTTGAAGTTTGCATCATTGGAAGGCAACAATTATTATTTTTTTTCATTTCGCAAATTCTCATTAGCAGATTTGAGCAACGAAAATCACGCAGTTTTTTTTGGATTCTTATCAAGCGATCTACAAAAAATCCGCACAATATGACTTCTGATAATAAAGAAAAAATTAAATAAAGATTAAATTCAGTGACATATCAAATGACATTGAAGTTTGCATCGTTGGAATGCAACAATTTTCATGTTAATTTTGCATTTTTTTATTTTCATGCTCACCCAAAGCCTTCATATTTGCGAATAGAGGTAAATCTCTGATAAAAATACATAATAACGTTGAAGTGATTTTCGCGCCAAAAGAGAATTCGACCAATGAAAAAGAATTGACTTTCGCTGCGTTCCAACCCTGCAAACTTCAACGTCATCATCTCGAAGGGGTGCAGAATTTTTTGTAAACTTTTTTTCTCATGTTCAACGGCAGCCCCAGAAGTTTTTACATCGCAGAGGCAAATTCGTTGTACCAATTGAAACAAAGTGTAAAGTGTCCAAGCATGATGACCCGGCTGCCTCGGTTATTCCCACGAGGCCCAAATTGCTCATGCACTCTGGTCTGGTTCGTAGTGCTCAACGGGATCGTCTTAACGACGTTCCATCTCCAGTTGCCAGCGAAACTAGTGATGTCCGCTTATCAAAAGCGAGAGAAAGAGAGGGAGAGAGAGAGAGAGAGAGAGAGAGAGAGAGAGAGAGAGAGAGAGAGAGAGAGAGAGAAAGAGAACGACAGCCTCATTTCCGCAATCAAGAATTCATGTTGACTCATGGTAACTAATATCTTAGTGTGCGACGAGAATATCTCAGCTCACGCCTGGCCAAACTCTGCCGAACATACGTAGTTTGTACGAATGATTGAGTAGCAGAGTTCACGAATGAAGCGACGCTGAGTTCACATACCGGCCGTACGTCATACCTTGCGGTTACAACGACTCGTTCATGGGTTTCGCGTTGTCCCGGTGGTCGTAACACTTACGCTCATTTCATTATTGAACCTCGTATACTCAAGGTAGAAAACTGTCAGCGCGAACCCGAACAACGACTTCTCCAGGCTAATTCAATAAGTCAGTTTGCTAATATACTGTTGAAGTTTGCATAGTTGGAATGACAACAAGAATCATTTTTTTTTTCTGATGGACCAATTATTTTTTTTCGCGGGGTCAACCTGCCGATATAACTGAAAGGTTTTTTTAAGGCGTTATACGCAGTTGCAAGGCCAAAAAGAGTCGTTTTTAACGATTTTTTCTGGAAAAGGATTTCATTTGGGCAAAACGAAAAGTATTAGGCAGTGTAGTGGCAACTTTTAGCTTTAGATTGGCATTTTTTATTTTAAAAAATATTCATTAACATTGCTCCTGTAGGAAGTCTCCTGGAGGTCCCTGGGAAAAAGTGTGAGCAAAGTATCTACGGTTTGGATTATCTAAAATGAAAAAAACCAAAAAGATTCTTTTAGGGGATAGATGAATCCAGGTATTGATCGAAGGAATCGTCGAAGTTTAATCGTTGACAAAATGGTGGCTCCGGAAAGAAACAATTTCGATTATCGACCAATTGTTTTTCGTTAAGTCGTTGGAAAAAAAGAAATAATTATCGGAAATCTTATTCCTTCGATCAATACCTGAAGAATATATCCGACAAGGTTGGGTTAAAATTGCAGACCGATCGGTTGAGCCGTTTTTGAGAAATCAAAACTCCTAAGGGTGGCTTCCGGAACTCGAAAATCATCCAAATTTTTTTGAGGCTACTTTTTAGAGTTCCCTATTGCGAATATCAAAAAAGAAAATGTGTGATAGACGTACATCGGTCGATATTTTTTTTTCCACCCCCGCCTAAGAGTGAGTTCCGGGAGACGTGCATGGCGGACACATGTTTTTTCTTCACCAAACACACAAAGCAACTAGTTAATCATCAAAAATCGAGAACTAAACAACAAAATTTCGTTGCATTTGCAACGATGCAAACTTCAGTATCATCAAAAATAGAATGTTGTGTTTGAAAAATGCGATTTTCGGTGATGTTCGCCCTATGTCGGCGTTTAAACGGATTTTTCACTCTATAGATTCGAATGAAAAATCAAATTTGCCTCACACCATTTTCTTCCTCGTTGAAAAACAAAGAGATTCATGTATACTGATGTTTCCCTTTACTGCTCAATGGAGCGATGTGCCTGTAAGAAACGCATGGGATGGGTACCTGCCCCAGTCACGAGGTAGGTCGGTAGAAATGATGATACACGAGTTTTAGGGTTAAAAACCTCATTGGCGAACCACAGCCTGAATGTCCAGAAAAGATGTTGGCCAACGATGCATCAACAAAAAGGCCAAAAGCGAGTATGCCTACATTTCGAGGCTTGCATCCGCATTGAAATGCAACGGAAATTCTTTTCGTCGATCGATAGCATCGATTGATAGCATCGATTGATGCTACACAAATCGCTCCAACGTTTTTACGTATTCTTATGGGACATTAAGGGGCTATACCTTTTTTTTCCTTTTTCGACAGTTTATACTTTCAAGAATATCATTATCATTTATATCAATATCATTTTATCTCGCAAAAATCGATAGTTAAATCTTTAAACGCGTTTTTCTCGAAATGAGATTTTTCAAATTTGCTGACATTGTAACTCAAAGAGCAATTATCCGATAGACTTGAAATTTAAACTGAGTACTCTTGAATATATTTACTCTACAATGACGTAGGATATTTTTGATTGGATGAAAATTGACGATTTGGCATTGAAAAAAACGACAATTTTATAGGCAAGAAAACAGACTTTTTTTCATAACTACACCATTTTGTTAGATTTTGATATTTTCCGAAAATCCTACGTCATTGCACAGGAAATACCTTCCAGTTTAACAACATTTTTTCCTTTTTCGGTTTCAGCTACTCAATCCGTCTAGCATCATGTCAGCAGCGGAGGACCTTTTTTTGGGGCCTCCGAAGACAGCGCACAAGTCGCTTGGATCTCAACATTTTTCTATGAAAAAATTATGCAATATAGGTCAAATACAGCCAAATATATTCTTAATTTTCCGAAACATTTGATTGAGTAGTTTTCTTCCAAAAAATTCCCGAAAATCACCCAAATTTTCAGCGTTCGCACTGGTACACCCTCTTAACATCATTCGCGTGTCCCGAATCAGTGCCAATAACCGATATGCTTGTGCGCTGATGGAACACGAGGTAATCTAGGGCGAAGATGATTGGATCTAAGCTCAGCGAGAAACTGAAACTTATGCTTGCACAACATTAGCGCGTACTTTGTCGCCCAGCTAAGTCTCCCCACATCCATTGTCCCCAGGATATCCCTTCCAACACATGTTATCCTTTTCTCCTACGATAAACGAGCCATTGTGTAGTTGCGTCAATTGCTCGACTCCACCCAACTTTATGGACTCGATAAAGCGTTATGGACAAACTATGCGCGTCACGGGGACGCGGATCAGAGTGTCCCTAGGACATATATAGGTATCAGGACCCTCGCTCCCCAGAGATCCCCGTCTACGCCTGGGCAAAAGCGTAACTCGTGTTTGCTCGCGACTTCTGACCCCTTTACTCCACTGAAATCCACTATTCAAACCGCACACTTTCTCCCGATGGATTTCCCTTCCTCCCGCGTCTTTCGCTCCTTTGAGCCTGCACATTGAGAGAGTGGCGAGCGACCCTCGTCATCCGCGCACACACTCACGGGACCGACTGTGTGCCGTATCCAAAGTGCCTTTATCGCACGCGATCGATTTAATTGGAGGAGCCCGCGGGGGAGCCGAATTGAAATACGCTGACGGTGAGTTATGCAATAAAGACGTTTGTGCAATAACGACGAGGAGACGGGGGGAAAAAAGAATTGATCGACTGTTTGTTTTGTGTCAATTGGCGCGGTGTAGAAATTATACACACACGCAAACCAGCCGGAAGTGGATATGCCACTGGCAGACGAAGAGTCGAAGACGTGGGGTAGGCTGGGGTCGATAGAAACACGGGTCAAATGAAACAAGATGAATAACTCGAAGTGGGTTAGTGACAGCAGCGCTGGGCCGAGGGGAGAAGAGACTGATTTGCGTATCGGAACCCTCATTGCGCGTTGCCCCCCGAGCGCGTCAGATATTTCTATGTGGGTGCATCGCTTTTTCGACATAAAAAGTACGTTTTTTTACTATTAGTATCTTGCGTATTGCTCCGGAGCTATTGTTCCTTCTTCAGCGTTGTTTACAATCATCATTACTATGAGTATCTTCCTGAGTTTATTGTGGTCAGTACCTACCTACAACATTTAGGTTTTTTGCTGTTTGATAAATTATTCAAAGCGAGGGTGCGGGGGCAGTTGGAACAAACGGTTCGTTTCTATTCCGTTCGTGTTTCTATTGACTCCGAACGGACACTTCATACGCAAGCAAGTTTTTCAAATCTTGTTTTGTTTTTTGGATGCCTAGAAATCGTCCGAAAAGTAAAATAATATTAAAGAACCTTAAGGCTTTAGGCCACAGTAACGAGTGTAAAATCATGTGCGAATTTAACAATTTTTTTCGTATGAAAAAGTGATTCACTCATCAAATTAATTACACATCTATTCAGTATGAATATCAAGCTGTTAGAAAAATATATATATATATATATATTTTTTTTTTGTCAATGTACAAAATGGCCGACTACTAATATTTTCTTTTGTTATCTTTTTTTTAGGCGCTCCGCGGCGTGACATTTAGCATCCACAATTTTTTACCAAGAACAAAAAACAAAAATTCTCGTCAATCTACATAAGAATACCTAGAGAAGTACATACGGAATTTAAAAAATATTGTTTTATTCAAAAGATGTAGGTATTTGAACTTAAGAAATGAATTTTCAGTAAAAAATGTCATTGTAACTGCTCATAAACTGCTCATAAAATGAAAAGTTTTCGATTAATCAGTAATTCCGTACGTACTTCTCTGCGAAATGCAATTAGGAGCATGACTTTAAATTTGAAGTAAATCGAGTGAAAATTGTTGAAGTTATTTGTCACGCCAATTGGAAAAAAGCTGTTTCGAGAAGTTGCGAGTAGTCGGCCATTTTGTACATCGAAAAAAAAATATATATATATTTTCAAATAGCGTGATATTCATACTAAATAGATGTGTAATTAATTTTATGATTGAATCACTTTTTCATACGAAAAAAATTGTTAAATTCGCACATGATTTTATACCCGTTACTGTGGCCTAACCCCTTAATATAGCTTCAGTGATACTCAAACTGGAATGAAACGCAATAAAATTGATTATTTTGATTAAAAGTATATTTTATTCACAACAAACGTACTTTATCACTTCATACACATCATTAACAGTACCTGGATTTAGTAGAACATTAGTTCAATCAGCTGAAAACATCTATTTCAACTAACCCCAGGCACTGTTTCGATTGACCCCGACACAGGGTCAAATGAAACATTTTCCAAGGGTTTCTAAATAGCTTCTACCTAACTCAAGGGCATATTAGAAGCAAAATAAATAATGCTATCATATAGCCAAATAATCTAACTATAGTTGAAGCCCATTAACAAACAGATAGGGTATAGAATGAAGTCGTACTAACCGATTTTCTGAAAAACGTTCCAATTGACCCCAGCCTACGCTATTCGTGCGGAAATTTCTTGGGGAATCCTACACATTCCTTTAGGGATTTGATAGGGAGGCCACAGGTAGGGTTCCAATGTAGGTTCTACATTGGAATCCAAGTGGATTTTCATTTGAAATTTTGCAGCGAAATTTGTTGGATTTATCGAAAAAAGTATTTTCTCGTGATCCGGTGCACAAATTTGCTGGGGAGTCCCAAGATATGCACATCCCTATAGGGATTTGTTTCCGCGCATGGGGAGTCCCCATTGGGTTCCAATTGGATTCTGCACTGCTCCCCGATCAACGCCGTTTGAGGATTCTCACCGCGTTCGAGTCGAAAATATGTGAAAAGCCACGGAAAAAAGCATGGGGTGTTCCTACATAGCCTGCACGCTGTGTGAGCGTTTACGTTCCAAAAAGACACATGTAGCTCATATTGGCATCATATGTAGATCTTTTCTGAAGCATAAAAAATCACACAGCTATGTATCCCTTATGAGGGCTCCCCTTCAAGTCATATTTGCATCACATAATGATTCACAACAAGAAATCCAAATGGAGCAAAGTTGTTCTCAAGTACGCATGCAGTGAATTCATCAGCGCTGTGTAGTGATATTATGTCAAAGTACGGTAAAATAAATAACAAACGATTATTACAGTGAATTTTCAATGATTTTCAGTGATTCACATCGATTTTTAAGATATACTTTTTGAAGACAAGATTAGACTTTGTTAAGATCCACTCATTTTGTATATCTATATACTTTGTTTGGAAAATTCAACGTACGAAATACGATGGGATACACCAAGAATCGTATCGCATTCTGTGGGAATCCTTTAGGATTTAAATTGGATTCGTACATGCCAATGGGGATTCCTGATAACAATCCAATGTGCAAGCGTGACATTTTAGTATAGGGATTTAGGATTGCCAGCTTTAGGATTGGCAAATTTAGTTTAACTATCACTGCTGTTTATTGGTTTTGTAAGATGGGCCAGGATAATCTTTAGTAGTGGGCCGATATTGTGCCGGTGCTCAATTTATAACGGGAAAATAATGAGCCAATGTAATTGCTGGTATTTTAGCATTGCCAGTTTTTAAATTGGCAAATATAGTTCAACCATCACGGCTATTTATTGGTTTTAAACGATGGGCCGATATTGTGCCGGTTTTTAATTTATAATGGAACAATATTGGGCCAATGAAATTGTCAGTATTTTAGTATCCCCAGTTTTTATATTGGCAAATTTAGTTTAACTATCACGGCTGTTTATTAGTTTTTAAAGATGGGCCAAGACAGGCTTTAGGGATGGGCCGATATTGTGCCAGTTTTCAGTTTAGAGCGGAACAGTAATGGGCCAATATTATTTCTCTCTTGTTGGCTTATACAATGGCCCCAATATTGGCCTGATTGTACCATTGGGCAACTCATAGCAACCTCTACATGGGTCAACGTCATGCGATGACCCACTGGATCCTCATCAGGAAGGAGGAACAAGTATGAGAATGCAATTGGATCTCTACGACAATTTCTGCACAGGTTCTTTCGGATGTGGTGAAGACAATTTGCAATAGCGTTTTGTATAAATTGCTCAAGTAATTCACTGTAAGTACCATATAAGTACCACAACTATATAACAATTGCAGCTTTTCGAATGTTGTTGAAGTTTGCATCGTTGAAATGCACCAAAAATTCTTTTTTATTTACATTTTCCCCATTTTTATCGTTATCCAAAGTCATTTTCGATAGATTTAAGTTGTAGATCTCTAATAAGGATCTTAGAAAAGTTCGCAGTAGCTTTGATTTGCCAAAAAAAGAATTGACAATTGGAAAAAAAATTATTTACGTTGCGTTCCAAGGATGCAAACTTCGATTCCATCTTTTTGAACTGGCTCAGAGTCTTTTTAGAGAAAAAGAGAATTTTATTCAATTATTGTTGAAATGTTGCTCTTTTATATGCTTAACATTTTGAATAAAATAATTTATATATATTTTATTAAAAATAGAGAAAATGCTTTTTTTGGATTCGAAACCCACGTAACCCCTTAAGGAAGCTGGGGTGCCACCGTATACCTCCATATAGATATATATAAAAAATAATCATTGCCGGGAGACAAATATCAAATATTATGTTTGCTGGACACTCCATCCTGACCACTGCCTCATCTTCATGCCTGCATCAATGGCTTTGAAGATCTTCATGGCCCAAAACGAATATAGCAGAGTAGTATTTATTCCTCGGCCATGAGCACCCCAATTCAGACCAATCACTCATTCTCTCTCTGCTGATGATATTTTTATTGCCAACAAATAAACTCTTGTCGGCGCGATCAAGCCATACCTACCCGAAGAACACCATCTCTACTTCGCTCCAGACATGATTCAATTGACACTCGCGTCTCTTTTATGCCGTTGGCACACTCCAAGAGTTCACAAACTAAAATAACGAAAACAAAAAAAAATATCGCTCGAGAGGGATTGCGAAATGATTTCCTCTGATCCATTGTGACCGACATCAAAACGATCCGCGTTTATGAATGTCAACGCATTCGACGAGGGCTTTCGTCATGCTTGCGTACACCGATTGAGAGGGCGGAACGAGAGAAAAAAAAAGGCGAAACGCCGAGAGGGCGCGCTGAGAAGTTCTTGTCGGTGTCGTTGCGGCTGATAAAAAAAACGTATCATCTCCCCTCTCTCTCGCTCTTTATGCCTCTCGCTTTTTGTGGCGCTTTTTCTACATAGAGAAACAGGCGTATATTATACAATAAATGTATACTCCCCCGCCAAAATCGCTTGGCGCGGCACGTGCTCTTTCTTCGCTTTGCTTTTTGCCGCTATATATATATATATATATATATATATATATATATATATATATATATATATATATATATATATATATATATACATATACATATACATATACATATACATATACATATACATATATATACATAGAGGGTGTCCCTCTTATCTCTGCCACCCGAAAAAACTCATCATCGACGTCACAAAAAAATGTTCCAGACAGAAGTTGTACGGTGTGAAGGGGGCCATCAAATGCGACCAATTTTTTTTTTTATTTCGGCGGAGGCGCTGACGCACAGTGAAGGTCACCTCCACTTTTTAAAATGGAATGGTACATTTTTTCAACCATCTTGTGGAGCACCTCAAGCCGCATAAAAAACATTAGGGGCTCCACGTCGTTCAAGGTCATTCAAGGTCACCTATTTAGATTTGTATAATCGATACTGACCTTGAATGACCTTCAACGACTTTGTTTTTTTACCTCCTACTGCTTTTTTTATGCGGCTTGCGGTGCTCCACAAGATGGTTGAAAAAAAAATGTGCCATTCCATTTAAAAAAGTGGAGGTGACCTTCACTGTGCGTCAGCGACTACACAGAAAAACAAAATTGGTCGAATTTGATGGCCACCTTCACACCGTACAACTTTTGTCTGGAACATTTTTTTGTGTCGTCGATAATTACCGAGTTATTTCGGGTGGCAGAGATAAAAGGGACACCCTGTATACATGCCGTGGCACTTATTCGAAGTTTGTCGATGCCTATTCGAGTATATATGTACGTCGCACGAGCGGCGGCATAAGTTCTCAAGTGGCACGGTCCTCTATCGCTTTTGCTACCCTCTTCCCCTCGGTCGCGTATTTGTTCAACGCGTGTACACACACAGATCCTCCCCTTTTACGCGTTGACGTTCCAACCTGATGAGTGCCGCGTATATGCCAAGGTCGCGGGGGTGGTTGAGTGTGAGACTCAACCCCGCCCGGTAGTACACCCGGTGAGGAGAGAGACGAGACGAAACCTCGAGCTATTGCGCTCATTTTTGCCGTCCTTCCTAATTTTGGTATGGTGCTGAAGTTCGCACCGTTGGAATGCAACGAAAATTCTTTTTGATATACTTTATTTTTATTTAATTTCTTTATTTTTATTTAATTTCTTTATTTTTATTTAATTTCTTTATTTTTATTTAATTTCTTTATTTTTATTAGTAACTCAAATTTTTTGTTGCTGCTTTGGTCATACTTTTCTAATAAGGATCCTCGAAAATGTTTAAGTATTTTTTGTAGTCTGAATGTGGCAAAAAAATTGACTATACGAAGGAAATATATTTTCGTTGCAGTCCAACGATGCAAACTTCAATACCATATTTTGGGGTATCCCTAACTCGTAAGATAAAACACCGGAAAGCAAAATATAATTTTACTTTTTTTTAAAACCACGTTGACCTTCAAATGACCTTGAATGGTGATGGGAATCGCGCAAGATCACCATCTTGCGACTTCCTCAAAACCATTAATCAAAACTTGGGACTTCCGCAAAACCATGCCACAACTTTCATTTCACATCTTTTTTCACATCTTTCACATTTTTCGAGATATTTGTTCCGAATTTTGGGTTTTACCTAACTCTTCGAAATCAGTCATCTCGGATGATATTGAAGTTTGCATCGTTGGAATGCAACGAAAGTTTCGTAGCCCTATTTGTTTTGTACATTTAACCCTTTGTGTCACACATTTGTCCTTTAGTCTAAAAGGCTTAAAATTCACTACTCGGGGGTTTTTGGAGTTGCTGATGACGAATCTGAGCTCAGAATTCCAAAATTCAAAATGGCGGACGGAAATGCAAAAAGTTTTCCGAAGAACGAAAAAATGAGCAATCGAGGGTTTTTGGGGTCGCTGATGACGAATGTGAGCTCCGAATTTCAAAATTCAAAATGGCGGATCCAACATGGGGGATAAAAATTCACGAAACGGTGCAAATATGATGAAAATGTATATTCTTGTATTTTTGGGGTCGCTGATTATGAATGCCCAATCAAATCTCCGAAATTCTACTGGACCCCCGAGTGGCGACTTTAACGCAAAAACTTCCAAAACTTTCGGAGATAATCAACTTTATCTAGAACCATTGCAATTTGTTAAGGTCTGTTTACGCGCATAAACAAAATCATCCATGATTTTAAATTATTGCACATCAATTCTTATTCTTGAATATATGACTGATGCTGAAACACCAAAAAATAGTTCGAAAATTCCGTCGAAATTGCTCAGAAAATGATTATAAAACAGGTCGCACTCTCAAAGTGCCACCATGGCACAAAGGGTTAACCCACGAAAATCACTTAAACGTTTTTCAGGATGCTCATTAGAGACCTTCAGCCTAAATATGTAAGAAAAGATTTTGGACGATGATGAAAATGAGGAAGGAACAAAATAAAAAAAGAATTTTCGTTTCTTTCCGACGAAGAATTTTCGTTGCTTTCCTAAATAATTTTTTTTTTATTTCCTTCTTTTTAGATTTCCTGGTTTTTTTTTGTTGCCGACATCGGTAACGTTACGTGCCGATGAAAAATTCGAAAAGTGTATCCACGCTCTTTGCTGCTAGTGCATCTTTGCTTGTGTGTAGGTGGAGGAGAATACGTAGTGGGTGGAGGAGATTACGTGTATGCACTTCAGGGTCGAGTTGGCGCAAGGGTGGTTTCTCGACGACTACGAGTGTCGTCTATATACATGAGAGGGCGAGGGGAAGGGCGGGGGACGTTTGACTCTCATTCATCGCCCTGTGAAGCCACTCGTCCGAGTTCCTTAATTAAACTCTGAAGATTGTCAGTAAAAAGGACATCGTACTTGCCTTGTGCTCCTGAAACCGCGTTTCTCTCTCTCTCTCTCTCTCTCTCTCTCTCATATATATATATATATATATATATATATATATATATATATATATATATAAAATTATCATCACGAAGGGATGATATATTTATCTATATATATCACCCCTTTTTGGGCCCTTATACAGACAAAGTGATGCATATACACATTCACGCACTTGCCAGGACCTACAAGAGTCATCCATGCAATATGCGCTGCTTTATCATATTTTTTTTTTTTTTTTCAATTCACAGACATTGCTCTGGATGACTCATGTAACGTTACAAGCGGCTGCTGTATGTTTTTTTCGTATCCCGATTTTTCTTTCCCCACGACGTTCTTCCGAAACTTAATTAAACCGGACCGGTTTGTGGCTGCAGCCAGACAGGGATGGAAGGTTCGGTCGAGAGAGAGAAAAAGAGCGAGAAGGTAAGGGGATACGTACAGCATCCCCGTGGCTCTAGGGTAGCCGGAAAATTTGTCCAGCAGGACGAAAAAAGTACAAGGATTTACGACTGACAAAAAGGTAAGGTCCAATGTCGTAGGAGCTTTTATGCTTTTTTTTTCGTTCGACGTGATGGGTGCCTAGGAAATTGGGGAGTCACCCCATCACAAATGAGGTAAAACTTAAGAATATACGAATACGACGATGTACAACGCCGCGGCTTGGTCAAGCTTCACCCTAACGTGAGGTAAATGGATGAGGTTGAAGTTTGCAGTGTTAGAATGCAACTAAAGTTCTTTTTGACTCTTTTCTATTTCTTTATTTTTAGTACAGTGTATAATTTTTTCATATATATTAAGATCGCGGATCTGTTATGAGGATAAGAAAAAACCACTTATCAGGATAAGGTAACCAGCATTATTGATCCGACATTGAAGAAGGATAAATCTTCTTCGCATAAGATTCGATTGTCTCGCAGGACGTCATTTGTGATAAATGCATATGGGCTTGATAAACTCGTCCGGAGTAATTAAGGCTATCAGATCGCATGTACGATTATGATCGTGGATTAAAAGAAATGAGAGTGCAAATGAGAACTTGTCGATCGTTCAGAGGAACGAGATTGCGGACTGGAAAAGGCAAAACTTTTGCTGTAGACACACTGAGAAAAAAGGATCATTGATCCAATATCATTGGTGGTATTGAATGAAATTTCTTTGATTCAATTGTAAAGTTGTTGGTGTAAATGATCGGATTTATTAGTCCAAACAAAACGCTATTGGCTTTAATAATATGATAAAATTTTTAAAAAATTACATTCAAAAGATATATTGTTAGCCGAGAACAATATATTATTGAAACTATCTAAAAAAATATCGCGAATAAATTATATAGTTTTGAATGCATTTTCTGCAACGAACAAAAAAAGCGTTGCAATTCATAACATAAACATTGTTGATTCGAGTACACAAAAAAAATAGAATTTCGCTCGTTTGATTCAGATAAAATATCTATTGAGTAAATGTTATTTTTTTCCACCTTATCCGATATTGATTTCCAAGTACATTATTCGTTAAAATATTAATATTTTATTTAGATTGAAAAATATTAAGCAAATGTCTGAATTGGTTGAAAAATTTGTTTCTTGCGCATTTGGTTGAAAACATTCAACCAAATCATGGCCGAGCGCCATCGAAATTATAGGTGTGAGGAAACCCGTAGTTCTCGGAGTAACCGCTAGAAGCCGCACGCGCGCTCGTTTCTCGTAAGCGTAGCGCGAACCGAAAATCTACTTAAGGCGTTACCCCCACTTGTAGCGCAAAAAAGGCCTTTTTCATGAATTTTTTTAAAGACAACTACAAAACTTTTTGAATCGATCAATATACCATCTTAAAGAACACATCTTGAAGAACTTTCAGTAATTTTTTATTGAAAAATATTACATCGTTTAGTGGCAAATGGCCGTCAATGAAATAATGTTTTTATATACACGGTTTGCGGTGACCAACATTGCGGCAAAGTGGATCATCTGAAGAAAAAAATGCGGATGGATTTAGTCAAATATAAGTATAAACTAGTCTTTAATCGAAGGATTTTAAAAAATATTCATTTTTCACAAAATGGCGGACAGTCAAAGTTAATGGTTCGATTTTAACGAAAAAAAATCGAACGATCAAAGACTACATTTTTATGTATTAAATAAGCCTGCAAAATTTCAAGAAGATCGGTTCATTAGTGTTCGAGTAATCTTGGTCACCGACTTCAGAAATGCCATTTTGAGAAAAACGCGTTTAAAGTTTCTCTTTCAACGCTCTTTCAACGCGGATTCTTCTCTTTCAACGCTCATATCTCAGTCAATTTTGTTCGGATCGACTTGAAATTTTCAAGACATATTCTCAGATACTTATACTTCAAAAAAATGCAATAAAATAAATCGATTTTTTCAAAATCGCAAGTGGGGGTAACCCCTTAAATGCCGGAGAAACTCTAAAGAGTATCACTTCTTGGCGTGTGGCTAAGATCAAAGTATAGTATCTGTTCTTATCAGTTGAATATCTGATACTCTCTCCATGGATATTCCATTGGATATTTGATATTCTCTCCACTATTATCGTGGATGATCATTCTAATGCTCACTTTTTATTTGAGACTTAAAACAACTTGAAAAACTTACGTCCCATGTCATATTCGTTTCGATGTAGTAAAGAAATAATTAATTCTATTGATTATATTTTTGTACGAAATAAAAAATGTTATAGCAACCGCTTAATTATTTCATCCATACATCTACGAATTGTATATGGAATTATTTCAGTAGAATATATTTTTATTTGAAGGATAATGTAGATATTCAGAGAACGGACGAGCTTTTTCAAATAAAATAATATGTTATTTAAATCAATCACATTTTCCAATATTTTATAGTATTGTAACAATCTCTTATATGGGTGGCACTCCGCAGCAGCACGTTCATTTGGATCAACCATCATATTTTTTTTATTCAATTCGTTTTTTTTCTCAGTGCACGCAATACCCCCTCTCTCCCTCCGGGTCGTTTGCCCGGTCCGATCGCACCCGTTCTCACGTCGGGTCATCGGGAGTAAAGAGGGATGAAAAAAAAACTAGGCTGCGCGTGAATTCTACTCGGAGAAAGTAGACGAGATAAGGAGGAGAAGAAGGAAAGTTCCAGAGAAGGATCCATGGATGGATAGACAGAGATCGAGTGAGAAAGAGGGTGCGTGTGTATCCGTGTGTGAGTAACTGTGCGGTCTCGGCTATTCAGGTCCTCGTTTTTCCTCACAGGCATCGATCGATATTCGTTCCTCCCTATAACGGGGAGAAGAAAAACTCCCTACGCGCTCGCATCCACGCGACTTCTCACCCATCGCCGTACTCATCGATACGCGAGTCCGACGTTGAAGTTCTCATCGTAGAAATGTGAAAATTGTTTTTTGGGCACGTGTTTTTTGCGGCATAATCTTTGAATACATTTTCTTCACGTGCACGTTTTTTTGCACTTTCGTTATTGATGACACCCGCTACGTGAAAAATAAAAATGTAATAGGTATGTTTTAGTAGTTATTGAAGTCCTAGGAACCTTGAAACGCATTTACAACCGCTATATTTAGTTAAAAACACTTTTCGAATCGTCAAAATCGGAATTAAATTAGGTGTAGCACCATTGTTGCACTATGCCGCAAAGGCTCAACGACCTGCAACCTAGGCAAAAAATATTTTCAAACGATGTTGATGTTTGCATCGTTGGAATGCAACGAAAACTACAATTTTGTTTTGGCTCCAATATCTACTGGAAAATCTTAGCTACAAAATTGCTCGACAATTTTTTAATTTTCCTTATCTAGAGATATATAAATTAAATTTGAAAAAAATACTTTTTGAAGTGATGAAAAGGAAGCAATGAAGA
The DNA here is from genome assembly GCA_963210295.1 of Ophion ellenae. Taxonomy (NCBI): domain Eukaryota; kingdom Metazoa; phylum Arthropoda; class Insecta; order Hymenoptera; family Ichneumonidae; genus Ophion; species Ophion ellenae. The sequence goes on along the minus strand of OY723396.1, from coordinate 24,334,798 downwards.
AATTGAAAAGAATTTTTGTTGCATTCCAACGATGCAAACAACGAATAAAGTCGTTCGAAGTAGTATCGTCTCACTGTTCTGTTCTGGGATTGGAACCTCGTCCGAACACTTTTACCTCGTCGACCGATCTGAATCTGTTCGATCGATCCGTCATCCTCATTATTCGTATTTTATGGTGTTGAAGTTCGCATCGTTGCAATGCAACGAAAGTTCGAAGTTTAGGTTATGGAACCCTAATAATGAGCTGCAAAAATATTCCAGTGATTTTTGTGCCCTAAATGGGCTACAAATTATACGAAAAAAATATATATTTTCGTTGTACAAGTGATATAAAAAAAATATATTTTCGTTGCAGCATCCCAACGATGCAAACTTTAATACCATCGTATTTTCGGTACCCTCTATTCACTATCTTCTCATTGGAGTTTGTTCTCCGATGCCTAGTATCCATGTTTGCATTGTTGGAATGCAACGAGAATTTTTCATTTTATCATTTCTTTATTTGCATTGCCATCTAAAAACACATTTTGTTCAAATTGAGGTTATGGAACTCTAGTAAGGATCTTAAAAAATGTTTCAGTGATGCTTGTGACCTAAATGGGCAACACGAGAAAAAACTTTTTCCGTTGCATCCCAAGGATGCAAACTTCAATCACCTTATTTTTTTAGCATTCATCTTCTGCATATCGTCTCGACAAGGAGGGAAGAGCAGCACGAGAGAAGAGGAAGGAAGATGGAGAGAGAAGGTTGTCGAAGAGCCAGAAGGAAGTCAATCTCAAGAAGGGATGACGATGGTATTGAAGTTAGCATCGTTGGGATGACGCTAAATTTTTCTCTCGTGTTGCCCAGTTTTAACCCCACTTTTAGGCTACAAAACCACTGAAATATTTTTCCACATCCTCATTAAGAAATCATAACATAAATTTAGATTAAAAAAAAACAGTTCAGATAGTACTAAAAATGAAGAAATGCAATAATAAAGAATTTTCGTTGCATTCCAACGATGCAAACTTCACCACCATGGACGACGAGGGAAAATTAAAGATAGGTCAATTTTCCACGACAGCCCGAGCATATAATTGCAGATATGCTTATAGATATTGTGGCAAAGCACGTGGAAAAAAAAGCGCAGTGAGAAAAACACCCCCAAGTATAAGCCCATATATAGGGCAGAAGGAAAAGTGGCAATTTGATAGGAGAGGCTGCTCGCACGTCACGACACATTTACGATAAACCTTTTCTCCTTCTTGCATTCCCTACGTCTCGAACCCTCTGACTATAGGGCTGCTGATGGTGCGGCGTTGATGGCACTTGAGGTTCTCCCTACCCCCACTCTGTCGCCCTTCACTTTACGCGAACGTTGCACCTTTTCGCTCGCTCCGAACTCTCGCGTGCACCACCGTTGATTGAACATTGAATTGCAAGGAAATAACGTCGCAAAAGTTTGCAAATTCATTTGTTGTTCAATAAACTATATATGACGAAAATTAATTATTACGAAAATAAATAAATAAACAACGAATAAAATTGAAAAGAATACAATAAATAATGTTTAAAATAAACAATTAGTAAGTAAACAGTAATACAATTTATTTAATCATTAAAATTGATAATAAAAAAACAATAATAGAATTTGAAGATAAACAATAAATTTAAAGACCATATTAATTCACAAATAATGTAATGAATAAAAAAAAAACGATACATGTTTTTCAACCATTATACTACTTTGCAAATGCTCTAATAAATAAAAAAAATTATAATGTAGGGAAAATGCTATTATTTATCGAAAAAATAAATAATAAAATGAGCAATCTAGAAAAAAGACTACATTCTCAAATAATATACTACATAAACAAATTAATCATCTGGAGGAAAATACTATTATTTCTCACTTGATATTATGAAGAAAAATAATAATAATCTAGAGAAAAACACCATAATATATCAAATGATATAATAAATAAATAAAATAATGCGAAAACATTTAAAATATTATCCAAGATCATCAAAAAAAACTTATACAAAATGATGAAAACGTCCCTCACGTTAAGGTTGGAAGATCCGAAGAAAATTACGTTGAATTTTGTTGGAATGCAACGAATTTTTTTTTCTTCGACTCCATCATTATCCAAAGCCTTTTTCTTTGCTAATTGAGGTCATAAATCTCTAACGAGAAACCGTGGAACCGTTCGAGTAATTTTCAAAGCCGTAAAACGGCACAAAAAATATAGCAATTAAAAAAAATTAATGTTCTTTGCACTCCAACGATGCGAGCTTCACAGTGATCGAAGAAATGCATCCAAACAAAATTCTCAACAAATTATTTGCATCAATAAAAGCGTAGCCCGGATTTTCCCCGGGCTCTCCCGGTCACGCTGTTCCCTCCCTCGCTCGGCTTATTCTTGGCTCGAGTATATGCCCAAGCACCAGAAGCTCGGTGTTATCAGCGTCCTTTGAAAATAAATAGACGCCTGACGCGGAAATAGATTCCATTATCTCGAGGAGAAGAACACCGGGGGAGGGGGGAGCGGAGACGGACGGGATGGGGGAGGGGATGAGCTCAAGAGCCAAGTCGAGACGGGGCCGATAAGTTCCCCAAGATGCTTTACTTATACATATATAGATTAAAACTAGACCCGTGGCAACGACCGTGGTATGGACCAAAAACAATGTTTTTTGAAATAGCAGCTGCTAAAATCACATACCTACATATTTATATATACTAGGGTGATAAAAAAAATCTACTTTTTTTTCTTCAAATGCCCTGTTCGGTAGTTGCAGTAAGGTAAAATAAGACGTTAAAAAATGACCCCTTAAGGCGGGATATACATTTACAAAGATAAAAAAATCGATTTCTTTTTTTTTTTCTTTAAACGATAGAACTATATATGTAGAATATTTACCTGAAGTTTCAAAGCGAAATTCGGAAAACTTCAAACGTTACAGCCCGTCAACGCTGTGCCTCGCCGCTCGAATTCGGAGCGGGCGTGAACTTCAAACGCGTTTTTCTCAAAACTGCATTATCGAAATTGGCGTGCAGGATTACTCAAAAAGTATTCAGCCGATTGAGTTGAAACTTGGTAGAAATATTGATAATATTGGTACCTTCTACTTGACAAAACTTGTTTTTGAAAAAATTGAAAAAAAAACTAATTTTTTAATCCACATTTTATAGAAATTTTGCGTGAAATGTTGATTTTTTTTGTAAATGCGTGCCATTTTCTTGAATTTGCATTTTCTTCATTTTAATTACCGTCACATAGAAACTATACATGTTGTAACTGAAAAAATGTTTGAACATTTTTGCAAATCTGTAACACTGTGCCACAGCTCCCCCATTTTGATGGTGAATTAATTTTTAAAAATTGTTTCGAACACTTGAATATACTATTAAAGTATAATTAAAGTTTGATAATTGTAGTATAATTATTTCTTAGTTTAAAAAATCGCTCAATATTGTTTATTTTTGAAACTAAGAAACGTATATCCCGCCTTAAGGACGTTAGAGCGGCCCAGTTGAGTCAAATAACGATTTATGCATTTTTTTTTTGTTGACGAATCTCAAATAATTCATACGAGGTATAGACTTATTCTATACATGCTAATTTTTCATAAAATATATAATTAAGGGCGAAATTATTCATTTTTATATCTTTATTACGTAAATTAGAAAAACTTTTGTGTTATAACCAGCTTGAAGAAGTATAACATTATCGATAATTATTATGAAAAAACTGGGTCAGCGAATGTTTTGTACAACTCAGAATTAAATTTTGAGTAATTTATAATTATGCATATTTATATTTATGTCACGAGATTATTTATTATTGCCGTTAATTCATATTAATTAATAGAAGTGGTTTATCTTGGTGGTAAATAGCCGAAAAATTACATCGCTCGTAGCGTAAATGTCTTGCCCATCTAACCGCACGTACAATTTCATACTTTCAACTATTTTTGTCTCTGGTGGTTTGAGGTGAAAAAAAAATCGAAAAATTCATAAGGACTCAGTATAATGTAGACTAAAACATATATTTTTTTCGAATTTAATATTGGATTATGACTAACGCTCCAACCTCATTAATACTAATGTTTACAGGTTCCTTATCACGATGTTCTATTCCCCATGCTAATAACGTTGAGAAAAATTTGCTTGCTATTTTTGAATTTTATAACTCGTTAACGTGTAAACGTACGTCCAAGCCATTTGTTTGTAGGGAATTTAACGCTCTATAAAAAAGGCCTCTTATGGTTTTATGATAAATATATTCTTTAAAAAGTTATTCAAGGTCAAAGTTGAATTTATGATAAATGTTAAGATTTTTTCACTTTTCCGACGAAACTATCAAACTTATCACAAAATGTCATGGGACTTTTTATGTAGATCATTCCATTTTCTGCGAATTCGAGTCATTGAATGATGATATAGTTAACGGCTACACAAATATTTTTTTTGTCGTTTTTTATTTCTCCATTTTTGCCATTACTCAAAATCTTTTATTTTGCAAATTGAGGTCGTAAGCTTCTAAACAGGATACGTAAAAACGATGGAGCTAATTACACTGCCTAAGTCGACCAAAAAAATTGGGCGATTGAAAAGAATTAATTTTCGTTGCATTCCAACGATGCAAAATGCAACGGTTTATATTGAGGGGTCTGCATGAGCTACAATTTTAAAAAGACAATTTTTTTGTTGCCCGAGTTAATTTAGGTAATAACTAAATTCAACTTGGACAATCATTCAATTTAAGAATTTTAATTGCGAGAACATTATTATTATTAACTAGGCAACTTGATTAAAATTAACTTAGGCAATTTAGTTATCCCTAATTAGGCAACATAATTAAAATTAAATTAGACGAATTAATTATTATTATTTAGGTATGCAACTTTGTTATTATTGATAAGGCAACTCAATTAACATTAACTTAGGCGAATTAATTATTATTAATTAGGCAACTTAATTAAAATTAACTTTTGCAACGAAGATTTCAATCTTTTGAAACTTAGATGTGAAACAAAGATAAACTTTTTTGTAGATAAATATTTACGGGAATTTCCGACCGTTCTATTTCTAGTGTCTCACTCGATGTATATGTGTATGTGTATTTATTTAGGTACCTATGGATCTGTGTGTGTATATATATATATATATATATATATATATATATATATATATATATATATATATATATATATATATATATATATATATATACACGTGAAAACAAGTCTGCTTCGTTCGTTCTGCTCACGTTCAGTCCAACCAAATAGTTCAAACAACATGATGATAATATCGCCGGAATTTGCTTCCCAGTACACTATGTGTAAAATGCATTCGTGAAGAGAATTCGCGTGTGCAAAATAATTCAAAACAATGTGTGGTTTATGTTTCATGAAGATGATGTTTCAGGGTGATGCGGCTCGCAATTGATGTGCCACGAATCATGAATATTCGTTCGACGATGTCGGTGTGACGCTGCAATTAGCGCAGACGTATGTATATCAAAATTGCAAATTCTTCAAACTTGTTTTTAATTCCATAAGCAGAATTGTTATGCTTACGGTGAGGTACAATGAAACATTGTTTTGTCGCCTGCCTCGTCATGTCTGACACATGTAATCGCTGACTCACCAAGAATATATATATATATATATACATATACAGCGTGCTCCGTTTATAGCGACGAGGGCAGTTTCATCGAAAACGAAGCGAGCTATCAAAAAAGTCTCGAACTGAAGTTGTAGACTCTCTCGAGAGGCATGAGATGCGATGACGGATTTTCTTCCTGACCTTTTTCATATTCAGGCCATGCCAACGTTATGACGTTCAAGTTTGCATCGTTGGAACACAACGAAAATTAATTATTTTTTATCACTCAATATTTTTCCAGTCGATTTAGGCTGTGAAAATCGTTCAAACGTTTCTACGTAACATGAATAGAAATTTACGACTTTAATTTTTCACGAACGCTGTGGATAATGATAAAAAAAGAAATGAAAAAATAGGAAAAAAAAGTAGCATTGCACCGATGCAGACTCCAGCACTACTGGAGACGAGTGACAAGTGGAGCAGTACCTTGAGACGCGAAATAAAACGTGATCTCTAAAAGAAAAAAAGCACCATCCCATTGAGAAAATAAAAGTTGACCTTCGAATGACCTTGAAGACTGTACTCAATATGTACTGTAGATGTATGAATTAAATAATTAAGCAGTTACTACAGCATTTTTTTATTTCGTACAAAAATGTGATCAATAGAATGAGTTATTTATTTACTACATCGAAACGAATATGCCATGAGGCGTAACATTTTCGTACTACGTACAATATCAAAAGTGCAATATCATTCAACTAGTATGAGATAGAGACAAGTGTATATCATGATTGAAATATCAATAATATGGATCCGAAATGATGGTATTTTTTTGCCACAATGTACAGGTGTCATCTGTAGCAACGCATTTAGTCTCTGGTACAAAAAAATATAATAATCGATTAAATAAATCTTCATTGCAATCGAAAGAATATACTTGTGAATTTGAGATGTCATGTTTTTAATATGATTCCATGTGCACTTGTAAACATTTCTTGATTGCTGGTTCAAATAAATGTACATTCATGAGAATTGCTGAAAATGTTTGAAAAATCTCATGCATTTCTTTGGAATAGGATACAATTGTACAATAAAGTGTTGATCGAATTTGTTTTATTTTGAAAATTGAAAGTTTTTCAATTTTTTTTAAATCTTAAATAAAAAGTGAGCATTGGAATGTTCATCCACGATACTAGTGGAGAGAATATCAGATTTTCATCTGATAAGAACCGATACTACACTTTGATCTTAGCCACAGGCCGAGAAGCGATACTCTTTAAAGTTTCTCCGGCGTTTAAGTAGATTTTCGGTTCGCGCTACGCTTACGAGAAACGAGCGCGCGTGCGGCTTCTAGCGGTTACTTCGAGAACTACGAGTTTCCTTACACCTATAATTTCGGTGGCGCTCGGCCACGATTTGGTTGAATTTTTTCAACCAAATGCGCAAAAAACAAATTTTATTTTCGCATAATTTTTTAACCAATTCAGACATTTGCTTAATATTGTTCAATAAAAATAAAATATTAATATTTCAACGAATAATGTACTTGAAAATCAATAACAGATATGGTGAAAAAAATAAAATAACATATTTACCCAATAGAAATTTCATCTGAATCAAACGAGCAAAATTCAATTTTTCTTGTATACTCGAATCAACAATATTCATGTTATGAATTGAAAAGCTTTTTTCGTTCGTTGCAGAAAATGCATTCAAAACTATATAATTTGTTCGCGATAATTTTTCAGATAGTGTCAATAATATATTGTTCTCGGCCAACAATATATCTTTTGAATGAAACAAAACTTTTAATTTTATCATGTTATTAAAGTCAATAGCGTTTTGTTTGGACTAATAAATATTGGATCAATTATTATTTTTTTCTCAGTGCACGATCTTGGTGGCAATTCACATGGCCGCAATGCGAGATAATACGACCATGAAACTTCGTCTGCAATAACTATGCAGTAACAATGCAGCAAATAACAATTTCTATGCGTTGTTCGATCGTGTAATTCTCCATGAATAAAATTTAATACTTATTGATGCCAGTTGTCAAAGATCAGTACTCCATGTTCGCCACGGAAAAAATGGCGCGCGATTTAAAATGTCAAGTCATTTTGAGATACCCTTTAGTTCTCGTGTACATTCACCCAGAGCATGCGGCTTAGAAGTTACGTCCAAGAAAATCTCAGGCACTTCCGGTTATGGGAAGATAGCCGTTTGAAAAATGCGTAAGAACACACACACACACACACACACACACACACGCACGCTGGGGGAGGGGGTCTGAATCGATTATTGCGCCAGCGTCGAACTTGCAGAATCGTCAAGGAGTTTGTGTGTGTACTTTACTAGGGAAGCACACGCGCGCGAGTGTCTAGTCAGTGTGGCTCGTCGCCATACCGTTATATTCAGACACACCAGGATGGGATAGACGTGCAAAGGTGGATACATTGACACTATGATTCATCGTTCGCACAGCACAAATCTCACTAAATATTCAGCGGTAAAAAAGAAAACGGAAGAGGAAAAGTCAAGACGGTCCGGTTTTGATCGCTTTCCCAGTGACAATGCATGCGTGCCATTCTGATTGTCCGCGTTGTCTCAAATGCAACGAGTGGTGGTTTTTCATGGTATTGAAGTTTGCATCGTTGGGATGCAACGAAAATATTTTTTTTTCGTACTGCCCAACTTCTCTTAGCCCTATTAAAAAATGACTGAAACATTTTTGAAGATCCTTACCTATTAGAGTTCCATAACCAAAGCTTGGTAAAAAAGGGTTTGGACATACGATGTTGAAGCTTGCATCGTTGGTGTAAATGAAAATTACGATGCGTATTGGCTCCTATGTCTATCGGCAAATCTTAGCTACGAAAATTGCTCGACAATTTTTTTAATATACTTATATAGAGATCTATAATCTAAATTTGCAAAAAAGATTTTCTTCGAGTCATGAAAAGGAGGACATCAAGAAAGTGAAAAGAATTTTCGTTGCATTCCAACGATGCACACTTCAAGAGCATTTGGAAATTAATGAAAATGAAGAAATGGAAAATAAAAATAAATTTTCATTGCATTCAAGCGATCCAAACGTATGACGTTGAAGTTTGCACCGTTGGAATGCAACGAAAATGGTTTTTTATTTACTTTTGCTACTTTTCTATTTTCATCCAAAATATTTCTCGATAGATTTAGGTTATGGGTCTCTAAATAAGCCCTTAAAAAAAGTTTGCCGTAGCGTTGATCTGTAAAGAATAAAACTTTCGTTGCATTTCAACGATGCAAACTTATGACGTTGAAGTTTGCATCGTTGGGACACAACGAAAGTTCATTTTCCTTCTATCGCTGACATTTTTTCGCCGATTTAGGTAACGAAAATCGGCGAAACGGTTTTTTCATCCTCATTAGATATCCTCGACGTTGATGGATCAAAAAACTGAATGGTTTCGATAAAAATGGAGAAATTAAGAAAATAAAAAAGAACTTTGATCGCATTCCAACGTTGCAAACTCCAACGCTATAAAAATAAAGAATTTTCGTTGCAAACTTCAACAGCATTTAGAATTGAATTCTCGAATATTGATAGAATATAGAAATAATCCAGACATTCGCCGGTCCCGCTTCCGGTTCTTTTTTGCGCTCGTGCTCGTCCGGGGGATTACGAACGAGACCAGAGTGACATAAGGGGGCTACACATACCTAGAGGTGTGAAAAAAATTGCCACATTCCTAATTTTATTTTCTGGGAAGCGGTTGGGGAAAAAGAAACGCATTTTTTTAAACACAAACGTACGTGTATCGAGAGCCTTTAAAAAAATCACCAAAAAAATACAACAAAAACATGGCCGCCGGCGAACGATAATGTTTTATGATATTGAAGTTTGCATCGATGGGACGCTAAGAAAGTTCCGTAGCACAATGTTTTTTTGGAAAATTCAGGCTCCCAAAATCACTTAAGGGGTTAGGCCACAGTAACCGGTACAAAATCATGTGCGAATTTAACAATTTTTTTCGTATGCAAAAGTGATTCACTCGAAAAATTAATTACACATTCATTTAGTATGAATATCAAGCTGTTAGAAATATATATTTTTGTTCGATGTACAAAATGGCCGACTACTAATATATTCTTTTGATATCTTTTTTTTTTAATTAAATTGGCACCTGATTTTATACTCGTCACTGTGGCCTAACCCCTTAAACCTTTTTCAGGATTTTTTATTATTATAAACCTTATAATCAGGATTATTTTATTTCATTTACCCAAACAAATTTCTTACCAGACTAAATGGGTGAGAAATTTGTTTGGTTGATAATGAAAATGCAGCGATAAAATATTTTTAACGAAGTATCGTTGCATCCCAACGATGCAAACTTCAACATCGAAATGTTTTCAAAGTCGGTGGACATGATATCTCGAGAACTACTTGACGGATCGTTTCCAAATTCACACGAGATACGATGAGACTCGTTTAAAGGTCGTTGACGATCGCACTTTTTCAAAATCGATCTTCATTTTCCCATAGTCACGTAAAAATGACGATTTTTTCCATAGATTTTGGATGCTCGAGTTTCAAATCGACGGCATTCTGTTAAAAAAAAATATTAAAAAAATCGCTGATCGTCAACGACTCGTATTGATTGTTGACTCGAATAACCCGTTTGGTTTTCATATTTGAGATGGACCGTTTGAGCTAGAGAGTGTCCACCGCGAAAATTTCATCATCTGCCGGCGGCCATGTTTTTTGTTGTTTTTCTGTATTTTTTTGTCAAAGGCTCTCGCCATATGTACCTTTGTGTTAAAAAAATGCGTTTCTTTTTCACCAACCGTTTGCCGAATTTTTTTTCTCGGAATTTGGCCATTTTTTTCGGGCCTCTAGGTAGATATAGCCCCATAATCGTCGATGCCACGTATCTTTGCCTACACAGAGATGTTAGTCCACATCACAGTAGAGATATCACGAAGAAGCGGACTTTCCAATAGTCCGTAGCGATTCACTTTTATCTCGTTACTCTCGTGCACTCGACAGTCGATATATCGGTCAGCGTTTCTCCTCCGACGTACGCGCTCGGAGGACATCTGTTTTTTTGTGCCTCATATTGTACGTACGATCGATATTTTTCAAGTAGGGTAAAAAGAAATCAGAAGAGCAACAATAAATCGACGAGGATGCGGCACGTCCTGCTTCGTGTATTTCGAAAGGCTCTCCAAGATCGGCTGAACGTCAGACAAGATTTATCGCCTTCCTAACCTCAATTCTCAATCGCCCCGTACGTCCCCCTGCGATTCTCAATCGCTTCGGGACTACGAACAATTCGTTCCCTTCGTTCTCCCCAACGGCCCGGACAAATTTGCGCAACGTTGACAGCGCGAACAAGTGTCGAAAAGCGAATTTCGGAGACGAAGGAAAAAAATCAGCGTCTATAAAGCTACGCGTGAACGTTGTCTCGGAGGGCGTGCGATTTTTGACAAGTCGCGTGCTCGACACACGAGGGTGAAAGAGCACGCGTTTTTCAGACTCGCGTGATAAAGAATAAAAACATAAAGAAATGTTTAAAGACGTGCCCGTGACAAATGTATCGCACGGTTGACACCCACCTTGCCAGCGGACCACTCCTTTTCGCTCGTTGACCCAATATTTTCTCGACGACGGTGACATTCCCGCTCCTTGCTGCCTCCAGCAGCTCTTGATCCTTTCCCATGGCCCATTTACACTTCGAAAACACTTTACGTATCGAAACACCTTGATCGCGAAACCCACGATTACGATTTTACTACGAAAAATTTACTCGAGAGAGTTTCATTGATCGAACGTGGCCATCTTGGTGGCGACTGACGCGCGCCCTCTCGGCGGACCCGGCGCTCGCGCTCTATCCCTATCTCGATCCTGCGAGCAGCGTCCCCGCCGCCCCGCGCTATTAGATGCGTCGACCGACCGGCATCGCCGGTGTACGAACTCGTTTTTCGCCCAGCTGTTGCGCTAGTGTTGTTTCTCGCGAAGCCGCTTTTGACGTTTCGAAAATAATTACGATTACGCGTACTTTGTTCACTCGCGCGATTAAAATGTTCACGCGCGAAATGCCTCGGCCGCATAATCGATTGTTCCTTTTGTTCGCTCTTGTCGTGGCTCTCGGCAGCACGGCGAACGTCCAAAGTCAAGGTGAGCGAAACATAACCTCACCTTTGCGCCGTTTCTTCTCTTTGATGCGTATAAATGTATTTCATCTTTGTTTTTATACGTAGCAACGTATTTGAGGGATTTTCGTACCCTAAATTGGTAAAAGAAAATGTGAGCAATCGAAGAAAAGTTATATTTCGTTGCGTTACAACGATGCAAACTTTAACGTCATTTTTTTCGTGGAAGCGCGAATAAACGTATAAATGCGGTGGGTGGGAACGAGGCTTCTTTTTTAACCTCACTCGCCACAGAGACGAGTCCCGAAATCGTAGCAATTTTGCCCTCCGAAACCTAACCTCGAAATCGAAGGAGATTTGCGAATTTGTTAATTTTATTGCGGAAAAGGGAATTCTTATTAATGTTTTCAAGTAGAGAAATGTTAAGCGGTTCGTGGGTGCGAGAGAGATCGCAATAACGCCGCTGAGGTAATCGAAATACGAAGAATGTTTATCGCGTCGCGGTTCGAAGTCGCGACGGCTCACGCGACGATATCGGCAGCGCGACGATAAAGTTGAACCTTTCATTTGTTCGTTTTATCACGGAAATGGCCTACTTATTTGATGAAATCGATGATTCCCTTTTTCCCATGCTAGCCGCTGACTCTGCTGGGTCTCGATTTTGAAAAAGCTCATTCCTCAATGAGATTTCTCAAATGGCGCTGAAGTTCTCATCATCGAAATGCAACAAAAGTTCTTTTTTTTTAATTTATTTACTTTTGTAATAAACGCATTTTTCTTTCATTGATTGAGGTCGTCGAACTGTATATGAAAAAAGTTATTCGAGTGATTTTTGTACCCTGAGTCGGTGAAAGAAAATGTGAGCGATTGGAGAAAAGTTATGTTTTGTCGCATTCCAACGATGCAAACTTCAATATCATTTGAAGGTCGAGACTCTTGTGGCAAACAACCGGATTGCCGACGAACCGGGTCACCGTGGTATTGAAGTTTGCATCGTTGAAACGCTACGAAACTTCCGTAGCCCAACTTTTTATATTGAAGTTTGCATAATTGAAATGCAACGAAAATTCTTTTTATTTTCTTCTTTCTCCATTTTTATTGCTATCCAAAATCATATTTGTTAGATTTAAGTTGTAGGTCTTTAATAAGGATCTTAGAAAAGTTCGCAGTAGCTTTGATTTGCCAAAAAAAGAATTCGCAATTGGAAAAAAGTGTTCTACGTTGCGTTTCAACTATGTAAACGTCAAATTCATAATTTTGTTTGGCATATTTAGGCCTTTAAAATCAATAAAACCTTTTTTAGGGTCCTTATTAGAGGTCTTCACCCTGAATATTAGGATGTTTAATAAGTTCTCGCTGTCTTCCAACAGATGGCGTCAGCAGAACTGCATGCATGTAGTTTAAAATGGTACCGCATCTATAAAAAAGTCTTGAAATTTCGTGTATGCCATTTCGTCTAAGTGTAAACAACTTTTTTTTCATAGTGTTGAGCACGTGAAATTTCATGCCAAAAGAAGAGTATTTGGAGAGAATTTTACTTTATTCAATAAAAATTTTACTATAGAATTTATAAATTAAGAATAGAATTGTAGAATAGAATTTTACTTTATTCAATAAAAAATTTGAAATAAAATTTTACTATAGAATTTCGAAATTAAGAAAAGAATTTGAGAATAGAATTTTACGTTATTCAATAAAAATTTGCAGCTGAAGCACAGAGAATTGTTGTTGAGACTTACGGTAACTATGCTCTATCGGAAACAACATGCAGAGATTGGTTTAGACGCTTGAAAAACAATCGTGTTGAAGTTTGCATCATTGGAATGCAACGAAAATCCTTCTTTATTTTTCCCTTTCTTTATTGTCATTATTATCTAAGCACTTTTTTCCAAGTTGAGCTTATGGAACCCTAATAAGAACCTTAAAAAATGTTTTAGTGATTTTAGTCGCCTAAATCGCCCGCAAAAATTGGGCAATACGAAAGAATATATATTTTCGTTGGATTCCAATTATGCAAACTTCGATACCATAAAAAACAGTGATTTTGATGTGTTGAAATGAAGGCATTACTTCATGAAGACTCATGTCAGACGCTAGCTGAACTTGCAGAATGATATTGAAGTTTGGATCATTAGAATGCAACGAAAATTCTTTTTTATTAATTAATTTCTTTGTTTTTATTACTTTCTAAACTCTTTCTTTGCACGTTTGGGTTATGGACCCCTAGTAAAGATGTTTAAAAATGCCCGAGTGATATGCGTAGGCTAAATGTGCCAAAAAAATTGGACAATACGGGAAAAAACAATTTCGTTGCATTTCAACGATGCAAAGTTCTATACCATCTTGCAGAATCATCAGGAGTTGTTCACGCAACAGTTTCGAAACGCTTGAAAGCATTAGGAATGATTTTTCGAAATAAAACATCAATTTTTACGAATAAAAACTGCGAGAACTTATTTGACATCCCAATATATAAGGAAAATGTTTGGATGATGATGAAAATGAGGTAATAAAGAAATGAAAATGAATTTTCGTTGCGCCCCAACGACACAAACTTCAACATTGCGAGTCACTGATATCCCAGCATTCCCCGATTCGTCCTCACCGATGTTCATTTTGAGTGTTGCAATTTCTGCAAATAACATACGAAAGTGGAGATTTCCCAGGCCCGTCCCATCGCAGCCTGCATTGCGTAACTGGCGTCGATTTTTTTGTTACATTCGCAGAAACGGTGCGTCTGTCTCTCGCTCAGTTCGCCAACTCCAGCGACAACGGTCTGGCCGTTGTCGCGAAACTGCAACTCTTTCTCGGCACGAGCACGGTTGTCGGAGTATTCGACGTGCCCGAGGCAGTGTCCTTCGTGGTCCTTCAAGCTCACACCCACGAGAGAAACTTGTCTATGAGTTACCCCGACTCATACACTTGCGAGGGATCTCAGTGCGTCGTGTACGGCTCCAACGTTGGCTTGGTCCTAGACGCCCGTGCGAACAGCTCGATGAGCGTCGTACTGATGAGCCAAGAGGACACCGGCGTCTGGTTCGATGTCCTTGTCGCAGCTGTGGCTTATGTCGACCAGGGTGAGTATTCTTCTAAGCGCTGCACCCTTTCGTTTCGCTACTTTCTTGTCGCATTTTCGCCGAGTAGCTGCGATGGATTATGTTTTTATGGTGCTTCAGGTATCCTCCCCTACCACCTTGAAAGGGCAATGTTTGTACAGGCTTGGTCATTTGTGGCCAGGCTAGAGCATGGATACCGGTTTTCCTATAATATCGAAAAACCGGAATATCGGACAGAAAATCCGATATCGAAAATCCGTTATTGGACTCGAATAATACTGATATTTCTACGTCAGAGTGGAAAAATTTGAATATTATAATTCTTATAATTTTCATTTAAGGGGTTAGGCCACAGTAACGGGCATAAAATCATGTGCGAATTTAACAATTTTTTTTCGTACGAAAAAGTGATTCACTCATAAAATTGATTACACATCTATTTAGTATGCATATCAAGCTGTTAGAAAAAATATATATATATTTTCGACGTACAAAATGGCCGACTACTAATATTTTCTTTTGTTATATTTTTTTTTGGGCGCTCCGCGGCGTGACATTTAGCATTAAAAATGTTTTTACCTAGAACAAAAAACAAAAATTCTCGTCAATCTACATTAGAATACCTAGAGGAGTACGTACGGGACTTAAAAAATATTGTTTTATCCAAAAGTTGTAGGTATTTGAACTTAAGAAATTAATTTTCAGTGAAAAATTTTGTTATAACTGCTCATAAACTGCTCATAAAATGAAAGGATTCGATTAAGGGGAGATATACATCTAGGAGCCGGAAAAAGGTCATTTTTGTGATTTTTTTTCAAGGAAAACTATTTGAAATTTCGGATTGGGGTTTTAATGATCTAAAAGTATATACATTCAACAATATGTTTAATTTTCTTTATTTAAAAATATCAAAAATATACAAGGATATTGTATGATCCTTGGAGCGTCGTAAAAAAATCTGCGTATACGGTACCCACTGGCGTTTCTTCAAAAATCATCTGAAAAGAAAAACCAAAAAGATTATTAAATAAGATACTATAATCTAGTATTTGTCATAGCCGATTTTGAAAATATCGATTTTTGACAAAATGGCAGACGTTTGAACATAAATAGTGATTTTTAGGCCAAAAATTAGTTATTATTTTGCCTATAAAACAAAAACTAAGTAACGGAAAAAAAAAATCCTATGACAAGTACTAGATAATGGTGTATAGAATAACCACAAAAAACCTCAAGGCAATCGGTTCATTGGTTTTCGAGAAATTTTGGGTACCGATTTGAAAAACGTGGTTTTGAGAAAAAACGCGTTTGAAAATTTGGGAATGAATAAATCATGAAATTTGTCAACTTACATGGAATCATCGATGCCAGGCCCATAGTGTAGGTCTTCTACGGTCGACGGAATCTTCATAGCTTCTAAATCGATTTTTTCGACCATCTAGGTGTATATCTCCCCTTAATCAGAAATTCCGTACGTACTTCTCTGCTAAATGCAATTAGGAACATAACAATGTTCCGAGAAGTTTCGAGTAGTCGGCCATTTTGTACATCGAACAAAATATATATATATTTTCGAACAGCTCGATATTCATACTAAATAGATGTGTAATTAATTTTATGAGTGAATCACTTTTTCATACGAAAAAAATGGTTAAACTCGCACATGCTTTTATACCCGTTACCGTGGCCTAACCCCTTAAGGAGGTGTTCCTCTCTGGAACCTCAATTTGAAGGGTCAGAATGATGCATTTTTTTCTCGTAACACATTGGTTCGAATGAATTTCTTTTTTCCAAGCATGTTGTACACGTGTTTGTGGTTACAATGTAAATTTTTCGGAAGAAAATATTTCAAAGTGTTCGTGGTGCTGCGGTTGGCGTTGCAGTCCTCCAGCGGCGAAGCCCGAAACGGCGGGATCTCCACCAGCCTCGAATGTAATCTGAAACGAAAACAAAAAATGTTTTCTTCAAATATATCCAACTGGCTATGGGTTTACGATCCACTTTTCGAAATTTCGAAAAATACGAAAAATGACAACTTGTCCAAAGAAAACTTCATTTTTTTCTTGAAAAATAGCATGCTGAAGTCATTGTTATTAACAAATGGTTCATCCAATTAAAAGTGCGATCGTGAACCGAAAATGCCTACTGTTTGAACGCTGACTGTGCAAATTCAAGTCAATAGTGTGAGAGTTACTCAAGACATAAATCCCGCCGTGTCAAGATATGTAGTTACTTTCACTTGTTTTTTTTTTACTATGGTTCACGGAGTCATCCCATGTCACAGCTGTTTTTTTTCGCCTTCTTGGGACATTTTCTTTATGATCCATTAAAAAACACTATATTTGAATAGTTAATTGAAACTTGAGATGCCGTCTGTTTTTCGTGCTCATTGTTTCAACAATCTCAATCTCGTTAAATGAAGTGGCAAGGTGTCAGTGAAGTTGGCAGAGCATTTGCCAGCAGATCGAAATTAAGTGGGAGTTCTCTTCGCATGCAGTCGAGGTCTATAGTTCCTGATGGTTTTTAGAAATAGTTCTGGTGATTTTGTAGAAAAAAGGTGATTGAAAAAATGATCTGCTAACTTCCCGTAGCAGATCATTTTGCAGAAAACCGAAAATTACCGACAGTTCTTTGTACATGCGGCTAAGTTCTATAGTTCCTGATACTTTTGAGCAATAGTTCTGGTGATTATACAAAAAAAAAAGACGGAATTTTTTTGTCGAACTTCCTATAGAAATATGCTGATGGATAGCAGTGATGCCAACTCCTACAGAATGTTCCCCCTAGGACCACCTTTAAATCCCCCTAGATGTCGATGAAAAACCCCTAAAGTTTTCATTGTACACCCTGTTTGAGTACTTGACTTACATTGCAATCCAATAAAACTCGCAAGTAGACAACCAACTATCGCACACAACCTCAACGTTACAACTGACAACGTGAAAACGTTGAACCGTAAAAGTAAAAACGGAATTCTCTTGATCAGCAAGTTGTTAGTCGTAATTCGAAATTCGAAATAAAATTTGAAATAAAATACGCAATGAGACAACAAACTAACGGACACAACCTCAACGTGACAGCGTGAAAACGTCGAACAGTAAAAGCAGTAAAAGTGAAAACGGAATTCGTTGGTCTCGACCTGCAAATTGTTGTTCGTCGTAGTGCGAAATTCAGCCACCAGGACCACTTGTGTTGCTAGTACAAGACATGAAGTATGGCATTGGTGTAAAACATTTTGAAAGGCAATCGATTATAATTGAGCACAAAGAAAAGTGATCCTTAAATTTAACGTTTAGTTTATAAGAAATATTTATTGCGAATGGAAGATTCTTCGCAGGAATATGTATTTCGAATATATAAAATTTATTATCGCGCACATAATTTCGACGATCGAACGATTTGACCTATTTCAATTTCCGATCGAATGAAGTGAAGATACATTGCTTTCTTTTATTTTCACTTTTTTTTCAAGATATACACGTTACTTTCACGCCCTCAAAAAAGTTTCTTAAATAATGTACCCGCTAAAAAATCCCCCTAAATAAATTTACCCCCTAAAAAAACTCCTTCACATTTTGTATCCCCCTAAATTTGGGGGCAAAACCCCCAAGTTGGCATCATTGATGGATGGGCGTGAATTCTGGGCACTTTTTTTTTCCTCCGACTGAGCAGTAGATTGATGGCGGGATGGAATGCTTTGAGTGAAACGAAATTTTACTCAACCAAATCGTCACTAACAACCGAACTTGTATAGTTGAGATGCTGATAAACATTTTTAGTTATTATTTGAAAGTATCTGGAAGCTAGAACTATTCTCAAATACAACAAACAATACCGAAACTATAATATCTCACACAAAAAGCACCTAGAACTCACGTCTGTGCATCAGCAGAGCACACTTGTATAATTGTATACATTTTTTGTTTGTCTCAAAATGACCTGACATTTTCATTCATCAATAAAACGTATTATTCACTTGAAAAGTGCGAATATTTGTATTTTAATATAAAGTACAAACATAGAGGTTATGTGTGAAACACAATATCCGATGAATGGTCAATAACATTTTGGCATAATTGCGGACTAATTTAATTAATGGACTAATTGCGACCAATTGCTTCCTTGAGCTCCTGAATGGTCTGTGGATCATTGGCATACACTTTTCCTTTCAGAAAAACCCCAAAGCAATAAGTCCAATGCCGTCAAATCGCACGATCTTGGTGGCCAATTGACATCGCCGCGGCGCAAGATAACACGACCATGAAACTTTCTCTGCAATAACTATGCAGTAACAATGCAGCGACTAACAATTTCTATGCGTTGCTCGATCGTGTAATTCTCCATGACTAAACCTCAATACTTCCTGATGCCAGTTGTCAAAGAATGGTACTGTATGTTCGCCACATAAAAAATGGCGCGCAATTTAAAATGTCAGGTCATTTTGAGACACTCTTTATATAAGGCTGGTCACACCTAGCTGGTGGCCGGAAAAAAAGAGGAATTTTCGTGATTTTCTTTTCTAGAAAAACGTGGGCAGGTTTACATTTTTTTCTTTTTACATTCCATGCTAAGGTTTTAAGGCCTTATATACGCGATTTCGCCGATATTCGAAGGTACTTTTCTAGACGCGGTTAAAAAAAATCGCGCATAAATTGACAACATTATTTTTACAGATCGTTTGGGCACCTGGTTAAGTATGTGTAAAAAAAACATCAGAAATATTAACAAATGGCGGAGATATAACATAATAAAGCAATGTATTTTTTTTTTGCGCGCGCGTTAATGGTGAAAGTTCTCGGCATCGATGTGAAAATAAACATATTTATAATTTATATTTAAAATGAACATATTTATAATTGCATAATGAATGTATCTTCAGTGTGAACCAACAATATTATTTTTTTTAAATTATTCTCATAAAAATTCGAAACAAATTTTTTTTACTCAATTTTTCTGTCGGTATTTTATTTTTTATATTTTTTTGTGCCATCAAAATTTTGGTTTCTGTGGATCACACGATAGGTGACGATACTATGAATATTTTGTAAAAAAATCAAAGCGATTTGAACCTTCGTTCAAGAGTTAGAACTTTCACAAGTTTCAAAAAAGTGAATCGTGATAAAACGGCATCTATTATAAATGCAATCTTACCTAATATTTGGAATTTTTAGAATTTTTCAATTTTGCAAAGCTTAAAATATTCCTAACCGTTCGGGCTAATGGAATAAAAAATTTAAAAAAAAATGAAAATTTTTAATTTTTTTCGCGCATATAAGGCCTTAAGAGCCTTTTACATTTCTTGTATTGAAAAATATTTCTAAACGGCGTAGATACAATGGCTGTGTAGAGCACTGTTTGAAAAACGGTCGCGGTGACCACTGCTGCTCGGAAACGAATCATCCGAGATAAAAACAATCAAACGCATGAAGTTATCCAGGGCTTGAACAACCTTTGTGCTGGTCTAGTGGTCAGCGTGCTCGCCTTCAAACCAGAAAATCGGGAGGTCGCAGGTTCGAATCCCAGTCTCGTACTCTCGGAGAAAAATAAATACGGGCGGGACGTAGCGCCAGTTCTACGCGGAAATCACGTACACGGACTGGTACGTGTGTGTGTGTGTGTGTCGTGTGTATATCTTTGTGTAGCACGTGATTTATTTATCGACGAAACGCGACCATCTCCGGAACTGGGATGCGAACCTGAGAGCTGCTGTATTGGTATAGTTTTCCCCAGTTTCCCTATACCCACTGCCACACCCATAGAAATGTCATGGTGGATGCGATACAGAGGGGGGAGTCGGCTGCGGCCGCAGGGTGGGGGCGAGGAGTAGAATATGGTAGGAATGTTATGGCGGCGGGGAGGGGGGGGGGGGCACATTGAAATCTACGATAAAAATTTAATGATTTGAAATTAAAATATCTAGTGGTTGAACAGAAGATTTGATAAAATATTTATTTTTGAAATAATGGCTGCAGTCCAAAGTGAAAGTATCGATTTTGATGGTATTGAAGTTTGGGGTGCAACGAGAATTATTAATTTTTTCATTTCTTTATTTGTATTGCTATCTTAAGCCTTTCTCTACAAGTTTAGGTTATGGAACCCTAATGCGGATGTTCAAAAATGTTCTAGTTATTTTTGTAACCTAAATGGGCCGAAGAAAATTACGTAATGCGAACAAAAATATCTTCGTTGCAAATTTAAGAAAATGGCACGCATTTACAAAAAAATATCAACATTACACGGAACATTTCTGTACAATGTGAATTGAAAAAGTAGTTTTTTTTCTTCAATTTTTCAAAAACAATTCTCGTCAAGGAGAAGGTACCAATGTTATAAATATTTCTACCAAGTTTCAACTCAATCGGCTTAATAGTTTTTGAGTAATCCTGCACGCCAATTTCGATAATGCAGTTTTGAGAAAAACGCGTTTGTAGTTTGAAGTTTTTCGAATTCCGCTTCGAAACTTTGGGAAAATATTCTACATATATAGTTCTATCGTTTAAAGAGAAAAAAAATCGATTTTTTGATCGTTGTAAATGTATATCCCGCCTTAAGAGGGGTGATATCATTAGGGGATGAAAAAATTGCCGATTCTCATGATCTTTTTTTAAAGGGAAGATTTCTTCGCCTTTTCTAAGCTTAGGGCATATTTTGTTGCTACTTTTGGGTGTTACATGATTTTTTAGATTAATATTAAAAAATGGCGGAGGTATGGCACGGTCTTTTAAACGGGTTGCGGCGGACTTTGTCAGACGGCGTGACACGTAGCGTCGCCGGGATTAATCTGACACAAACCAACGAAGATTTTTCTTTTATTAACACTCATACGCTGAATATGAACCAAGAAAAAGTAAGAAATGGTGGAAATCAATGAAATGGTACGATTTGAAACATAAAGATTGAATTTCCGACGAAAAAATGGCTATATTATGTGGTAAAAAATCCTTTTTTTGTTATATTCAAGAACATTTAGGGTCATGTTTTAGACTATGAGGTTAGAAAGATTTATACTAAATATCATCAGAATCGGTCGATTAGTTTTTAGCTGCACGTCACGCCAATTTTGAAAATGCAGTTTAGAAGACCGTGCCATACCTTCGCCTTTTTTCAAGATTAATAAAATTAAAAAATACCATGTAACAGCCAAAAGTAGTAATAAAATATACCTCGAGTCTCAAAAATTATGAATCAATCTTTCCTTAAAAAAAAAATCATGAAAATTAGCAAGATTTTTCCTCGTAACCCTCAAGTGATATTTCTTGTGAGCTAGTAGTCACGCTAATGTAAGTTGTGTGAGAATGGCAGCACGAAAAGGAAGTGATATCGGTGAAGCTCGTACGAAAATACGAAATATCGTACGAAAATCGATTGGAAATTGATCGTCGATCGTCGTGATATTTCAGCAACAAATCTGCTATGTTCGAATACTGTCCTATAGTTTATATTCACGGGTCAAATTTTTCTCCCAGTCAATTAATGTGTCCCAAAAATGGTCCCGTCCCAATATTATGCAAAGTGCACAGCGTATAGTCAAGTGATTTTTTGGCATATGTAAAATCATACCTCATCACATTGAGATTTTTTCAATATTTATATAAAGATACATGAACATCCAATAGTGAAGCTGTCTTTTAACTCGCTAGTGTACATGCACTACCTTAATAAAAAGTCAAAGCCTCTAAATTGTTACCTAAATGCTGCTTCGTGTCGCTGCACAATTTTACTCTATTTTTATTGTCGCTACCGAAGTTTTCCTGCAACCTTTGCATAAATATAATTTTTCTCGTTACTAATAAAACGTTATCTTCCCTCGCCAATAGATCGCTACCCACAGTATTTTGGAAACCCGTAAGTTCTGCTTATGAATTTTGCTGTGAAATTTGTTCGTTGCTTTTCTCTTCGTTTCCCTTTGTGCATTATCATTTCGAGCAGTGTCATTATTTGACTTCTTATTTTATTATTGCGTGTGATTTAGATTGTTTTCAATGAAAGCGGAGCGCACAATATTGTACGGAGGAAAAAAACGGGGCGTATGTTATGGGAAAAAAAATTGTTAATTTGCGTGACAAAAACAATTGACGGCGATAAACTCACGGAAAATATTAGGGAAAAATGAACAATTTATTATTATTATCATTGTCCGCAGCATTGTAGTTTTATTATTGTTATAAATATCACCATGATTTTGAAGTTTGCATCGTCGGAATGCACCGGACATTTTTTTTGTTTCGACATGCCCCATTTTTTCGGCACATTTGGGCTAGGGAAATCACTAAAACGGTTTTTCTTATATTAGGGATGTGTAACCTAAATCGGCAAAAAAATATTTTAGATAATAATACGAGTAACAAATAAATAAATTTAAAAAAATGGAGCATTTTCATCGCGCAACAATTATGTGAACTTCAACACCATTGATCATCATCATTATCATTATTTATTTTTTTACAATAGATTTTATTGCTCGGGTCAGCGCATTTCTTATGGTATTGAAGTTTGCATCGTGGAATGCAACGAAAATATTTTTTTCCTTAATCAACTTTTTTTTCGCACATTTAGCCTACTCAAATCACTATAACAATTTTAAATATCCTCACCGGGGATCCGTAGCCAAAAGCTGCAAAAAGAGGGTTTGAAAAGTAATAAAAATAACGAAATTAATAATTACAGAAGAATTTTCGTTGCATTCCAACGATGCGAGCTTCAACATCATGCACTTCCTCAGATTGCACTGGGAAACATTCAACTACCCCCGGGGGTTAGGCTCGACCTTAATCTAAACCGGAATTATTATTATTGTTATTACTATGGTTTTGGGACTATTGAAATTTTTAATTATTATTTTCATCATAATAATCATGATAACAATGATAGCAAAAACAAAAACAACAATAATAATGAGTATTATTATTGTTATTACTATTATGGCACTATTGTAATTTTCCATTGTTATTTTCATCGTAACAATAATGATAATAATGATAGGAGCAATGTAAACAATAATAATGAGTATTATTATTATCATATTGTTCTCCTTCGTAAATATTTCTGGTATTTTACAATTGCCCTATCCTCATTGCACATTGCACTACGCTTTTCTTTTTGAATTCCTACAGCCCGAATTCCCGCTCCCTT
The DNA here is from genome assembly GCA_963210295.1 of Ophion ellenae. Taxonomy (NCBI): domain Eukaryota; kingdom Metazoa; phylum Arthropoda; class Insecta; order Hymenoptera; family Ichneumonidae; genus Ophion; species Ophion ellenae. The sequence continues at coordinate 24,310,873 of OY723396.1, read as the reverse complement.
TTTTTCCATCCTTGGCGTTCGCCTCCGCTCTGTGCCCCACTGGCGTGCGCTGCATTTTCACGAGGGCACAGGGAAACTGTGGGAAACTCGTATTGCCATGCAACATTCAACAAAATTTCACTCAACAACATTTGCTCTTCCCATCTCTTCATCGTCCGCCTTCCAACCGATGCACCATTAGCCGGGTTCAAACCAACCGAGCACGCCTCGCGAGGCAGCCTCGCGAGGCAGCCTCGGCCGGTGTAAACGTGGCTCAGGCTGCCTCGGCCGGTGTGGACAGTGATGCCAACTCCTACAGAATGTTCCCCCTAGGACCACCTTTAAATCCCCCTAGATGTCGATGAAAAACCCCTAAAGTTTTCATTGTACACCCTGTTTGAGCACTTGACTTACATTGCAATCCAATAAAACTCGCAAGTAGACAACCAACTATCGGACACAACCTCAACGTTACAACTGACAACGTGAAAACGTTGAACCGTAAAAGTAAAAACGGAATTCTCTTGATCAGCAAGTTATTGGTCGTAATTCGAAATTCGAAATAAAATTTGAAATAAAATACGCAATGAGACAACAAATTAACGGACACAACCTCAACGTGACAGCGTGAAAACGTCGAACAGTAAAAGCAGTAAAAGTGAAAACGGAATTCGTTGGTCTCGACCTGCAAATTGTTGTTCGTCGTAGTGCGAAATTCAGCCACCAGCACCACTTGTGTTGCTAGTACAAGACATGAAGTATGGCATTGGTGTAAAACATTTTGAAAGGCAATCGATTATAATTGAGCACAAAGAAAAGTGATCCTTAAATTTAACATTTAGTTTATAAGAAATATTTTTTGCGCATGGAAGATTCTTCGCAGGAATATGTATTTCGAATATATAAAATTTATTATCGCGCACATAATTTCGACGATCGAACGATTTGACCTATTTCAATTTCCGATCGAATGAAGTGAAGATACATTGTTTTCTTTTATTTTCACTTTTTTTTCAAGATATACACGTTACTTTCACGCCCTCAAAAAAGTTTCTTAAATAATGTACCCGCTAAAAAATCCCCCTAAAGATTACCCCTAAATAAATTTACCCCCTAAAAAAACTCCTTCACATTTTGTATCCCCCTAAATTTGGGGGCAAAACCCCCAAGTTGGCATCACTGGGTGTGGACGTGCCTCAGGTTGCCTCGCGGGCGCACGTTGCCTCGGCCGAGCATGCCTCAACCACGAGCCATGCAGTGTCGGTACTTTTGAGCCTCGCTCAAAAGCGCCTCAGTCTGAGCTGCTCGCTCGGTGTGGACGGTCGTGACGACACTCGCGAGCCGAAGCCAAAATAAAAAATGGATAATGAAGACAGCATTTGTTTTATTACGAGGGACCGACTGCTCAAACTGGCTCACCCTGGCTCACGAGGCACGCCTCGTAGCGCCTTTATTCTGCCTCGGAGGACACGGCTCGCCAGCCGGAAGTCCGAGCGAGGCCCGCGAGGCGTGCTCGGTCGGTCTCGACCCGGCTATCGAGCGGTCACCCATTCAAATGTCGGTCTAAAAAATCGCCGTAGGTGCCCAATCACCGATGAGGTTAGCGACCGAAAAAAAATAAGAAAAAAAAACTGTGTTGTTCCCTGACCCGAACAGCCCCAATGCCTGGAGGATGCAACATGGAATTCGACACGGAGGTCGCGCCCTACCAAAAACTGCTGCTTACCGATGCCACGGTGACTCTCGAGGCACAGGCCGCCGCGGCCCCACTTGTCGGCGAGGCACACGCCTGCGAAAAACCCCCGGTTAATCTGGCCCTATACCGGATGTACTTGCCGGAACGTGACTTCACGCAGGAGACGTACTTCGCGGCGTTGCAAAAAATGATGACGGTCCGGGACATCGTGGCCAACGGTCGAGAGGTAAGCACACTGCACTCGGACAGCCTTGCCTGATCGCAACGGCCCGATTTAATCGGCCCGATTTTTAGGGTTCCGTAGCCACTGGGCACAATTGTAGGATCATCGTGTCTGTCCGTCTTTCAGAGCACAGTTTTTTTCCGGTCACCCCTCCCCGCCCGTCCGTTTCTATCGCCCGATTTCCTATTACAATTTTCTATTCAGTGTCGCAGTGTTTTAGTCAATTTTACAATTTTTTGTTCGGTATTGCGATTTTTTAAAATTGAATATTACAATTTTCTAATATGATAACGTAATTTTAATTGAGTGCTACAATTTTCAATTAAATATCACAGTTTTCAATTAAATATAACATTTTCAAATTAAATACTTCAATTTTTTATTTGTTATTGCATTTTTTCAATTCAAGAATTCGGTTTGAATTCGATATAGCGATTTTTAATCCAACGTTACAACTTTTTAAATTAATTATCCAGTTTTTAATTCAATTTCACAATGTTCATGTACTTTTACAAATCTTAATGGAATATTCCAATTTTAATTTAAAATTGATCCTGACTTCCTAATTTGATAACATAATTTTAATTGAGTGCTGCAATTTTCAATTAAATATTACAGTTTTCAATCAAATATAACATTTTCAAATTAAATACTTCAATTTTTTATTTGTTATTGCATTTTTTCATTCAATAATTCGGTTTAAATTCGATATAGCGATTTTTAATCCAACGTTACAACTTTTTAAATGGATTATACAGTTTTTAATTCAATTTCCCAATGTTCATGTACTTTTACAAATCTTAATGGAATGTTCCAATTTTAATTTAAAATTGATTCTGACTTTCTAATTTGATAACATAATTCTAATTGAGTGCTATTGAATACCTCAATTTTTTATTTGTCATTGCATTTTTTTATTCAATAATTCCGTTTAAATTCGACATAGCGATTTTTAATCCAACGTTACATCCTTTTAAATGTATTATCCAATTTTTAATTCAATTTCCCAATGTTCATGGAGCTTTACAAATCTTAATGGAATATTTCAATTTTAATTTAAAATTGATCCTGACTTCCTAATTTGATAACACAATTTTAATTGAGTGCTATAATTTTCAATTAAATATTACAGTTTTCCATCAAATATAACATTTTCAAATTAAATACTTCAATATTTTATTTGTTATTGCATTTTTTAACTCAATAATTCGGTTTTAATTCGATATAGCGTTTTTTAATCCAACGTTACAACCTTTTAAATGAATTATCCAATTTTTAATTCAACTTCCCAATGTTCATGTAGTTTTACAAATCTTAATAGAATATTTCAATTTTAATTTAAAATTGATTTTGACTTTCTTATTTGATAACATAATTTTAATTGAGTGCTATTGAATACCTCAATTTTTTATTTGTCATTGCATTTTTTTATTCAATAATTCGGTTAAAATTCGACATAGCGATTTTCAATCCAACGTTACATCCTTTTAAATGTATTATCCAATTTTTAATTCAATTTCCCAATGTTCATGGAGTTTTACAAATCTTAATGGAATAGTTCAATTTTTATTTAAAATTGATTTTGACTTTCTAATTTGATAACATAATTTTAATTGAGTGCTACAATTTTCAATTAAATATTACAGTTTTCAATCAAATATAACATTTTCAAATTAAACACTTCAATTTTTTATTCGTTATGGCATTTTTCAATTCAATAATTCGGTTTAAATTCGATATAGCGTTTTTTAATCCAACGTTACAATCTTTTAAATGAATTATCCAATGTTTAATTCAACTTCCCAATGTTCATGTAGTTTTACAAATCTTAATGGAATATTTCAATTTTAATTGAAAATTATAACGTTAAAATGTTACCATCATGAATCCCTCCCCCTTCTATCGCCCTCTTTAAAATTACAATGTTCTACTCAGTGTTGCAGTATTTTATTTAATGTTACAATTCCTTATTCAGTATTACGATTTTTCAATTAAATACTTCAATTTTTCGATTAATATTGCGATTTTTCATCCAACCTTACGACCTTTTGAATCAGTTTTACAATTTTTTATTCAATTCTGCAATTTTCAATTTATAATTGAATATTTAAATTTTAATAAAAAATGATAACATTTTATTTAATTTTACAATTTCTTATTCAGTATTACGATTTTTCAATTAAATACTTCGATTTTTTAATTAATATTGCGATTTTTCATCCAACGTTACAACCTTTTAAATCAATTTTACAATTTTTTATTCAATTTCGCATTTTTCATTATTATGACAATTTTCGAATTATAATTAAATATTTAAATTTTAATGAAAAAATTATAACATTAGAATACTACAATCGTGACCTAACAAGCTACGGAATCCTATTCTCTCGAAATAGAAAGAAAAAAAAATTCACACCATTCGAACGATGCAAACCTCAGCATCGTGCATCATTGCCACTTTGCACCGCTTAATAAATAAGTCGATGCGCTCCGCCGATATTCGTTTCTTTACCCGTTTTGTTGTCATGTTTATTGACTCCGAAAGTCTCGCGGTGTGCATCGAAATTCGCGAAGAAAAAAAAAACAATATGCTTACTAACGTTCATGGTACTGGTTTATTAATGGGTCTGCAGATACTACCCCCGTTAGGCGCATCCCCCGTACGTCGAGTCTTCAGTGCTTATCCGGGGACTGGCTCGATTTACGCGATGGTTGCTACTTATGGCAATTACTCCTCCGTTTACGTGCCCGTGGCCACTTACGCCTGTAGTCCCCTCACGAGCCCGTCTTCTTGCGGATATCTCAGTACGTTTGACACCATGGTTCTTACTATTATATTTTACACAAAGCCCGCATCGGTCGAATGACCGAAGATCATCACAGAGCAACTCCAGATAGCCGCGATTGTGCAATTAATCCTCAGCGTCCCGACGCATTCGAATCTGCCGAAATAAATCGTATTTTTCATTGACAAACAACGAGCTGTGAAATTTATCCGGCAAGAAGAATGCATTGCAACATTTTTAGGACGTTAATTTTTACCCTTCGACTGCACACTTCCGCCACGAACCTCTGACTGCATATGGGGTCGATCCGACCCCAAACGTTTTTCCGATCGTTGCATTTCGGCAAATATGCACTTTTTTATAGACGTTTTTTTTAGTAAATGATCCTTATTTTATGGCTCAAAAATTATTTATTTTTTATATTTAAATTAAAAATTTATATTTATATTTAAAATTTATTTTAGGGCCCAAAATTTATGGCCCAAACATTCGTTCAAAAACGAATGTTTGGGCAGGATGTAGGATGGAGGCCGAGTGTAGGAGTATAGAGTAGGAGTGGGGCAACATTCGAGCAGTTCACTTCACTCAGAAAAAAGATTTATTGAGGACAAAGAAGTTTCTCTCCCCGCGAATAAGTTTTCTTATTCGTATGTCGGCCTACTACGATTTTATCAACAGCTAAGACATTTTTTTATTTAAGTTTATGTTTAAGATTTACTAAGAATTTTTCTTGACATCTAATAGGATATATAAGGCGAAAGAAATAGGTGTTTTATATCCGACAAATAGAGTTTTTCTTAACATCTAATAGGATTCTTCATAATCCCCGAGCTGGTTTTTTTTTCGAGGAATTGTGTCATTTCGTCCGTCATTATTTTCTCACTTGAACGTTTTTTTTCTCACTTTATATTCTTACTTACACTAAAATCATTCCTCACTTTCGAGTTTGTCACTTCCGGAACGCAACACTGACACTTGTGCCAAAAGCATTGGCATAGGAAGAAGCTACATGGTAAGCGTATGCGTGAGCTACATCTGACGAGCGGCCTGCTGTCGGGCCTGTCGCGTTGAAGGGCAAAGTGGGCATGCGCGCATTAGTATCATAGTCGCGAAATAAGAGGTTTTCGTGATTGGAAGGTAGTATTTATTTGATTTGAGGAAATATTTATTCAAATTTTGTATTTTAAATGTGGCTTTTAATTGATGTGGAAAATCGGCACGTAAAAAAACATATTTAGTGATGCCGAATGAATGCTGTAGTTACAATCACATAGAAACTGTCTCCATACGAGTAAACATTTATTAATTCCTAATAAATTATGTTCTAATGTGCCAATTTATTACAACATAATAAATCCTTTTTTCTGAGTGTGCGGCCGAATAGATTACCACGTTTTGCGATACAGCCAGTTGAAAAAAAAATCGGGTCAACATGACCCAGTGTGCAGTCGAAGGGTTAAAAGGGGAGATACTTTTAGGCGAGGAAAAAAAATGATGATTTTCATAATTTTTTTAGAGGAAAGTTTGCTTCACCATTTCCGAGACTTACAAGGAACATCATTTTGGTGTCCTCCTCCAATTTTGTTGAAACTTTTTTATGTGGAAGAGTATCAAAAACTAAGAGACACGTATTTTTTTTTATCGGCGGAAAAACGGTTTTGATGGGTGAAACGCACCCTCGAAAATAGGGATGTTTTTCGTCGATAACGTTATCGTTCTCATCTCCAATGTATAGTACACAAAAAAATAAACATTGTTGGAATTTGAAATTTTTTTATATCTCCTACCGTTAAAACGTTATCGACGAAAAGCGAAAACATCCCCATTTTTGAGGGTGCGTTTCACCCCTTGAAACTGTTTTTCCGCCGATAAAAAAAGTACAAAAAAGTTTCAACAAAATCGGAGGAGCACACCAAAGTGATGTTCCTTGTCAGGGTATGTTTTATTACTACTTTTGGCTGTCACGCGGTTTTTCAGACGGATGTTGTCAAACGGCGTGACACGTAGCGTCGGCGGGATTAATCTGAAAAAAAAAAACCAACGAAGATTTTTCTGTCATTAACACTCATACCCAGAATATGAACCAAGAAAAAGTGAGAAATGTGGAAAATCGATGAAATGGTACGCTTTGAAACAAAAAGATTGAACTTTCCGAAAAAAATGACTACATTTTGCAATACAGATTTTTTTTTTCCAAAACATATAGGTTCATATTTTAGACGATGAGGTTAGAAAAATTGATACCAAATTTCATCAGAATCGGCCGATTAGTTTTTTAGCTATACGTCACGCCAGTTTTAAAAGTGCAGTTTGGAAAACCGTGCCATACCTCCCCCAGCTGCAATGATTAATTTTTAAAAATACCATGTTACAGCCAAAAGCAGTAATCAAACATACCATAAGTCTAAAAAATTGTGAAGAAATGTTACCTTGTAAAAATCATTAAAATCAGCAATTTTTTCCTCGCCTAAAAGTATCTCCCCCTTAAGATATCTATTCAGCGATCTACAATAAAAATCTATAAAAAAGATCTCTAATAATAAAAATTAAAGAAAAACAAAATTTTAAAAAGAGCTTTTGTTGCGTTTCAACGATGCAAATTTTAACCCCAGACATATCGATACAGCCACAGGTGTGTTTCCCGATCAACACAGGCACTTCGCACGCTGCCGAATGCAAGCACATATTTCCCACAAAACTGTGAATTTTAACGCGTTACATGGGTATTAAAGGGCAAAAAACTAGTTCATTTTTCAAAAATATAATAAAAGTATTATATTAAATTAAAGTTTGATTTAAACTTTAAGCATATAACAGTACAACATTTGAACAATATCTTACAAAATTTTCACGCAAAATTTTTGAAAATTCAGCCGTTGAAAACTGGTTTTCGGTAACCAGTGAGAAAAAAGTATCCTCGCGTGGCCAGGATAACTCATAATAGCTTTATCTGAATTTGAATATATATATATATATATATATATATATATATATATATATATATATATATATATATAAATTTGCTTTTAGTAGGTGTGTAGAGCTCGTGATTGAACAAAGGATTTTTAAAAATTGCATTTTTGGTAGAGCTGTATGCAAAATAGTACGATTTTCGGTCGAATCTAAACCCTGCATTATCTCGTCAAATAAGTTGTGATGGAAGGAAAAAAAATCCTTCGTTTAATCACTAGTCAATACTATCTAGAATAAGTGTGCAAAATTTTACCAAGAACGGTGCATTAGCTTGTGAGAAATCGTGTCCATTGATTTAAAAAATACAGCTTTGAGAAAAAAAAAACGATTAAAGTTTTAAGAAGGAATAAAAGGGAGAATTGTTTTTCTTTAATTGGTCTTCTCACCTTAGACGCTAAAAAAGGCAATTTTCATGAATTTTTTGATAGGTTTATATTATAGTTATGATATAAAAGTTGTTACGCTCAATGAACACACACCATAGACACCTTCCTTTTCTTCAAAGAAGTCATGCAAGGCCGTTTTCTCTTCTTTTGATCTGACACACTAGACGACCCCCTTAAAGCTTGTTTGAGTTTCATAAATACATGAAAAACATTGTTTATGTACTTCCAAAGTGTATTTATTAAGTGTAACAATTTTTAAATTAATATCTATAATAGAAACATATCAAAAAAATTCATGAAAATAGGCTTTTTTAGCGTCTAAAGTGAGAAGACCCCTTAACTTGCATGTAATCGTCGTTTGCAGCCCCCCAAAGCAAAGGTCCTGCTGCAGCTGCAATTTCCAGGACATCATTTTGCTCGTGCCTGGATTTAAAAAAATTTGTGAACCCCCGTAACCCCTTAAGGGGGTTCGAGAGCATTTAACGAAAAAATCCATTGCGCTTTCTCCAGATACATCGACGGCAAAGGCTCTCTGCGCCATCGTTCTCATCGTTGGATTTATCATAACCTTCATTGGCCACAAGTGTCTGGGATTCGAGGTCGTCTTTCTCGGAGCTATATGCGGTGGCATAATAAGCTTCGCCGTTCTCAGCTCTATCGGGAACATCACCACTTCGAGTAATTCACCGAAAAAAAACACACTTTGAACTCATGCGAGATACAAGAAGGAGAAGAAAAAAAACATGATTCGTGTCAAAAGGGACGATCGGGGAATGAGAATCGTTCGGGGCGAGGGAAATTTGAGAACTATGCAGCTAAACTCGTGAAACCGATAACTAGTGACTTAATTTGGTCATTTCAGGTGGACAAAACGAACGTACAGACCCTGCAATTTTATCATATTTTGTTATATTATTTTATATGACGTTTAAGGTGCCATCGTTGCAATGCAACAATGTTTTTTTTTATCTCTTTATTTTTAGCATTATTCAAGTTTTTTTTTCCAGTCGAAATATTTTTTTCGAATTTCAAATTCCTGATAAAAATTCGTACAAACGTTTGAGCAATTTTTACAGCATAAATCGTCAAAGAAGAAATCAAGTAATTAAAAGACAAATAATTTTCATTGCATTCGGACGATGCAAACTTCAGCGCCATTATTTTATATAATATTATGAAAAATATCATAATATAGTATTATAATATAAAAAGTGTTATAATACGATGTTACAATATGAAAAATGTGATATAATATTATTAAAACATTGTGATACATTATTACATTATGTACAATAATATTATGTCACATTAATCAATTATTCATGTTCCCGAAATTGCATTGCTCAACAAACATTCGACGAATCGGCAAACCTCGCCAAACTCATTTTCCTTTTCTAATTAAGGGGCTAGGCTACTTCAACGGCCTAAAAATCAGGGTTATTTTTTAAAAAATCATTTTGAAGGAGTATGTAAGATGATTGAAAAATCGTTCGGACATTGACAAAGTCGTGTACCAAATTTCGTAAAAAAATATAAATAACGAAAGAAGTTATAAGCAATCACGTGAAGAACCTTTGAACGCGAAGGGTTCAATGGTGTGCTTCATTTTGGTCACCCTGTTGATCTGAAACAAAAAAAACAGTTTTCCAAAATAGATGTCATTGGCTGAGATTTGGCCGAGCTTTTTTTTGTTATCGTGTTCCAATCCTAAAAAAATGTATTTCTTTTCGTTTTTTTTTTCGAGGAAAAATAACAGGATTACTGTTAATAACTAATGGAAAAAAAATGTTAAGGGGGGAGATGTCTTTAGGCGAGAAAAAGTTGCTGACTCATGATTCGTTTAAAAGAAAAGATTTCTTCACCATTTCTGAAATTTGGGGTATGTTTCATTGCTACTTTTGGCTGTTGAAAGGCATTGAAAAAAATTAATCTTTAAAAATGACGGAGCTATGGCACGATCTTCTAAACGGGTTGCGGCGGATGTTGTCAGACAGCGTGACACGTAGCGTCGGCGGTATTCATCTGAAAGAAAAAACCAATGAAGATTTTTCTTTCATTAACACTCATACGCACAATATTAACCAAGAAAAAGTGGGAAATGTTGAAAACCGATGGAATGGTACGCTTTGAAACAAAGGGATTGAATTTTTCGAAAATATTGGCTACATTTTGCGATAGAAAAAATACTTTTTTTTTTAAATTTTGGTAATTATTTACTTTAGTCACTTTTCCGAAAAACGAGCGTAAATTTCTTTTTTGCTATTTTCTCATTGATTGGGATATAAACGATGATATTCAGTCGGGGGAAGCTGAATTCCAACTTCCCATGAAAAGTTATGGGGTTTTGAAGTTTGCAAAATTTGAAAAGTTTGAAAATAGGAATAGCGATTTTTCTACATTCCGCACATTCGATTTTCGTATATTTCGTACGTACATTATACATTATACATGTATACAATACAAGAAAATAAAAGCATACATTTCTCGTGTACTTGGAAACACAAGTACGTGTACGTGTAAACACAAGTACGTGTACGTGTAAACACTTGTAAACACTTGTAAACACAAGAATACGAATACACATTCGATTTTCGTATATTTCGTACGTACATCATACATTGTACATGTATACAATACACTTATCCGAGGTGCCCAACAAACCCACCCCAGTGTTCGACGCACCCCGCGATTTCACGCACCCGTCCAAGGTGCCCTTTGCCCACCACAGTGTTCTACGCACCCCGCGATGGGGGGCACCTCGCATAAGTGTATTGTATACATGTATTGTATAAGTGTATTGTAGTAGAATATCATAATCCAATCAATGAGAAAATGACAAAAAAAGTAATTTAGCTTCATATTTCGGAAAAGTGACTAAAGTAAATAATTACCCTTTTTAGTATAGTACCTTTTAAATAAAAGCTTGCATGTAAATAGTTTTTTTTTTACGTCTATTTCATTTTATACTTTATAGTAGTAGAATTTGTTTATTGATTTGCCATGCCAGACCCCCATGCCATTCAGACATCGGCGTAATCAAAAACCTTGCCTCAAGTTATAAAGGTTTCGCGAGAAACTTTATAATAGCGTAATTATAAATAGTGCTCAAGTCAAAAAAGTTTATGAGCTCGATTACTCAAACTCGATTGTCCTACCGTTTGCCATTGGGAAATTTCAGTTCCCACCTCCCACCACCGTTATCAGACTCTCGTTATCATGTGCAATGAAAAGTGCTCATGATAAAAAAAAAAAACAAATGAGCACAAACTCGACGATCCTAGTATATGCTATTAAGGCCACAGTAACGGGTATAAAATCATGCGCGAATTTAACCATTTTTTTCGTATAAAAAAGTGATTCACTCATAACATTAATTACACATCTATTTAGTATCGATATCAAGCTGTTAGAAAGTATATATTTTTTTTTTCGATGTCCAAAATGGGCGATTACGCGAAACTTCTCGAAACAGCTTTTTTCCAATTGACGTGACAAATAACTTCAACAATTTTCACTCGATTTACTTCAAATTTAAAAGTTATGTTCCTAATTGCATTTCGCAGAGAATTACGTACGGAATTTCTGATTAATCGAAAGCTTTTCATTTTATGAGCAGTTATAACGAAATTTTTCACTGAAAATTCGTTTCTTAAGTTCAAATACCTACAACTTTTGAATAAAATAATATTTTCTAAATTCCGTACGTACTTCTCTGGGTATTCCAATGTAGATTGACGAGAATTTTTGTTTTTTGCTCTAGGTTAAACATTTTGGATGCTAAACGTCACGCCGCGGAGCGTCTAAAAAAAATATAACAAAAGAAAATATTAGTAGTCGGCCATTTTGTACGTAGAAAAAATATATATATATTTTTTCTAACAGCTTGATATTCATACTAAATAGATGTGTAATTAATTTTATAAGTGAATTACTTTTTCATACGAAAAGAAAATGTTAAATTCGCACATGATTTTATACCCGTTACTATGGCCTTAAGGCCTTACGGAGTTACATTGCTCACCTCCCACCACCATCATCAGACCAGCTCCATGGTACCATATTATTGCATTGTCGCCGAAGTTACATACGTATGCCAAATTTCAGCTCAATCGGATGCCAGCAAGGGCTCGAAAAATGAATTAGAAATTTTGAACCGGAAAGACAGACATACGAGCGAAGTTAAATAAAAGCTTGTAAAAACTGTGAAATCTTTACAACAAAATGAAAATCAGCTGTTATTTTCAGAATTTCATTGAGGAACTAAAAATAAATTCACACGCCAAATTTTAAGATGATCGATCAAGATTTAGTGTTAAAAAAATTCGGCATACGTATGCCAAAGTAAAGTTTTTATTTGTGAGTTTTTATTTGTAAAACAATGTTTTATTTTGAACCGGAAACACAGACATACGAACGAAGTTAACTAAAAGTTTGTAAAAACTGCAAAGAATTATTGCCAACAAAAACGAAAAACAGCAAATTTTGTATTTTTCATAAAACGATCTGCTCGCGAGCAAATCCATAGCGCGCACGACTCCCAATTCGAACGACTCTCATTCGCCGACACGCGTAACATTCATCAAATTTCACATAATTCACCTACGTTTTTATTTCTATTTCCGTTTCTTTTCTCCATTTCTCTCCACAGCGAGCCTGGGCATAGTAATGGGTGCGAGTTTCCTGAGCGGAATCGGCTGGCTCGTTCTCACCGTGTGTATGGACAAGGGATGCATCACGACCTCCCTGTCATCGCTGACGCTCGGCTTCTTCGTCGCCAGCACTCTCTACTACGTCATAGCAGGCACGTATATACGGCACCAAAAAAAAAAAAAAACGGCCGCCTTGGAATCCGTGAAATTTTGCCCCTTTTGCCAACGGCGAAATTCCCGAGTACCGACGAAAAAAGAAAAACAACAAGACAAGCGATAAGGGGGGCAGAAAATACGAGAAACAAATTCGTACGTACGTAAAAAGTCGAGCGAATCTTCACCCCACGAAAATTCCCTCGCCGTGCTGTCCCCTCCGTTGCTTCCCTTCCCGCATCCTCCCCCGAACCGGCGCCGCCCAATGAAAAGGAGAAGGAAAGAGAGCAAAGAAATAAAGTAAAAAAAATAAAAGCTGGAGACAGAAGAGAGGAGCTGTTGCAAATTATAGGAAAATAATGAAAGCCAGCTTATGGCTCGGGGGTGGAAAAGGGAGAGGGCGGGGAGGGAATGAGAGAAAAGGCTCGTTGTGGGGCTCTAGCACCCCAACGAAGTTGGTACGAGTTTGGCAAAGGGATGAAGGGCAGCAGCCAGCTTTTCATCTCTCTCTCTCTCTCTCTCTCTCTCTCTCTCTCTCTCTCTCTCTCTCACACACACACACACACACACACACCATCCCCGCAGCTTCTATCAATGTTGTCCGCTCATGCGGAAATTTAGTCCGTTGAATCTTCCATGCAGAAGCGGTGGGCATTCGTTCGCTCGGCTATCCCGCGCGCCTTTCTCACCATAACGTGGCAACAAGCCTCGCGAGACCACCCCCCCTCCCCCCGCATAGACATATACATATGTACACATTCATACATACGTACGTAGGTATATATCGGGAAATGATATTTTGAACTCGCTATACCTGTGCAATGTTGACTATCGACGCATCTGGCTGCTTTCAGGATGATCCCTGATTTCGTTTGGGGGAAAACCAGTTTAGATGCCTCGAAAAATTGACAATTTTTTTCAGAATCAGAACCGGACTTGTTCTGAAATACTTTTTTACAGGCTAGGTCGAAAATCATAATAATCAAATAGAGATGAGTTTGAATTTTTAAGCTTTGAGGGGTAAAACAGTAACGGGTATAAAATCACGTGCGGATTTAACAATTTTTTTTCGTATGAAAAAGTGATTCACTCATAAAATTAATTACACATCTATTTAGTATGAATATCAAGCTGTTAGAATTTTTTTTTTCGGTGTACAAAATGGCCGACTGCTAATATTTTTTTTTTGGATCTTTTTTTAGGCGCTCCGCGACGTGACATTTAGCATCCGCAATTTTTGACCTCGAACAAAAAACAAAAATTCTCGTCAATCTACATTAGAATACCTAGAGAAGTAGGTACGGAATTTGAAAAATATTGTTTTATTCAAAAGTTGTAGGTATTTGAATTGAGTTGTAGGTATTTGAATATATTTTCAGTGAAAAATTTCGTATAAAACTGCTCATAAAATGAAAAGTTTTCGATTAATCAGAAATTCCGTACGTACTTCTCTGCGAAATGAAATTAGGAACATGACTTTTAAAACTAAAATGGTGATGAAGCACCGTTTTAGCGAGAAAAAAAATCGATTTTTTGGAAAATTCTACTGTGGCTTTACCCCTTAATTTATAAAGGCTCTGTCAAAATGTAAGCCTGGACCTGGCTTCAGTTTCACGAAAACGCCCACTACCATGTGGTTATTTTTATTTTGGTCAAGTCCATGTTTTGAATGATAACGATGGACAGCTCCTCTTTTAAATAAAAATCTTATAGGCATATCCCGTTATAAAACGCAACAGATTCTTCGAATTCAATATAAATTTGTTTTTATGCTCAAATAATCCTACACAAAGTCTTCAATGTCAGGCTCACAACAATCGCATCCAATGTCATCATCGTCATCACTGTGGTCTTCTGTTACTAATTTTTCATGCAGCCAGCCATGGACAAGTCCGTTTCTGCTTGAACAGACAGTTTTTAACGAATTTTAAGGCGTTTAGAGCCGGATTTGATACAAAATATTTTAACAGCTAACAAAGATATGCTTGAAAAACACGAAAAAAAATGGCGCAATGCCCGGTTTTGTTCGGCAGCTCCTCAATTGTTAGTGAAACAATTCAAAAATACGTCCCCAAAGTGGTATAAATAATTAATTACTGCCTGAAATTTTTTGTTTTCGGTCATTTTCTTCAAAACTTTTTTTCTCGAAACGACTTCTTTCAATTTGTGTACACTAGGTCAAAAAGTTTCTAACCTATAATTTCATAAAGTGATCGTTAGTTTCTTCATATAATTAGGCTCTATGAGAACCTAAATTTGGGGTAATCTCATTGTTTAACATATTTTTTTATAGCAAAAAAGTTTCGAAAATATTGGCAAAAATGATACCCTTTCGTTTAGACACCTCTAAAAATGCAATTTTCAATTCTTTTGGTCAGAGTTAGGTTTATATAGAAGGGAAACATGTTCTTAAAGTAATCTTCGAATCGTATTGATTTCCGATGAAAACCGTGGCCTCCAGAGTGTACACAAACAGCAAAGTCTGATGGCGACCTTCGATGGGCGGCAGATTTCAGATATATGTTCCAGATTTTCAGGAAATGCTTTGAAAAAATTTAAATATTCGTTTGAAAATATGTATAAAATATTCCCAAAGTTTGAATAAATTCTAGTCATCCATTCCTTGTAAAAAAAATCATGAAAATCACTTTAAAAAACGTACTCTTCAACGGGTTTCCCGCTTTAAGGGGGACCAGTGTGAACGCTAAAAATTTGGGTGATTTTCGGCAATTTTTTTGGAAGGAAAGTACTCAATTAACCCTTAACAGTCATCGGGGGTTGAATCAACCCCAGCCGTTTTTCGACCTGCGATACCTTCCAGAAATTTTGACATTTTTGACATTTTTTTTTAACCCTTAATAGTCACACTGGGTCCACGGGACCCAAACAAATTATTTTGATGCCGTACAACTTTTTTTTCCAATAAAACATAAATTTTTTCATATGCTTAAGCGTTTCATTATTTCCTTCTAAATCGCACCTGCCTTGGATAAAATAAATATACTTTTTGAAAAGTCCACAGAAACCGCTATGTCCATTTCAAGGTACATTGTTTCCAGATTATAAAACCATTTTTTTGGTCAATAATTACGAGAGTTACAGCATTTTTTGTAAAAAAAAAGTCATTTTTTCACGTTTTTTTGCATATTTGAAATTTGATTTTTGATTTCTAACCAATATCCTTGTATTAAACAAGGTTCAAATTATACCTCACTATTTTTTTTTTTTCATATCGCTCAATGCATTATTTCATTATTTATAACAATTTAAAAACGCCTGGGTCTCATGAACCCAGTATGACTATAACGTGATTCTAGCTAAGTGTGACTACTAAGGGTTAATATTAAAAATTACACTGCTTAAAAATAATCGGCATGGTCTTACACGTAAGGGTTGAAAATGCATTGTAGTATTTTTTTTTTCGATTTCTCAATTATTTATCACTCTCTAAAGTGAGTGGGGTTGATAACAACCCCAATGTTTTAGCCCCCAAAATTTAAATTAACCTAAAAATATTAAAAAAATTTAATTTAACTCAAAAATATCAACAAAATTTAATTTAACTTAGAAATGGGGTTGATTACACCCCCAGATTACGTCACAATCTGGAGTCGTGGCTGACAGGGGTTAAATGTTTTGGAAAATTAAGAATATATTTGGCTATATTTGACCTATATTACGTATTTTTTTCATAGAAAAATATTGAGATCCAAGCGACTTATGCGCTGGTTTCGGAGGCGCCAAAAAAAAGTTCCTCCACTGCTGCTCCACTCTAACGCTCCAACCTCTTTAATCGATTCTTGGCTAAAAACATTGAAATGCCTTTTCGAACGGTTTTTCACGCCAAATCTTGATCGACCATCTTGAAATTTGGTGTGTGAATTTGTGTTTAGTTCCTTGATGAAATTCTGACAAACAATAGTGGTCCCATTTTAATAAATGGAGGTGACCTTGAAATCTCTGAAGCGCCTCCAACCGGACAAACCTCGCAGCCACCGCGCGACGGCCCCCTTCGAACTATGCAACTTTTATAGGAAAAGTTTTCTCCCAAGTCTGATAGGTTAGAAAATATGTCTACTGCCGATAGTTGTTGTCTCACCCTGTACATACAGGGTGTCCTGTTATGAATGGATAATCCTGCAACAATCGATATGCCAGATCATGTCCTACTATATCTTGGAATTATCAGTTAAGTAAAAGCCGCACGGTTTTCGAGATAAAAATCATCTGCTTTTGGTTTTTCCGCGTGCCATTTCTACAAATGATAACTTTTTTTGACCCGGTTTTTTTTTCAAAAATACTCTTGGTTATTTTCCCTATTTAAAAAAGTATTCTTTTTAACCTTAAATGTTAAGGAAACTTTATGGAATTTGGTTATTTTTGACAGAGCTTGTACCCTCTATATGTCCCACACATTTGCACCTCGTGCATAGATAGGTCTCATACTCGTATAGAGAGCGGCGCTGTAATCGTGGCAACAGCGCGATTTCCCTGCAGTCAAAGCGTTGACCTTCCTACGATCCGTCTTTCGCGAAATATTTTATATAAATTTAAAAAAAGCGTGAAAATGTCAACCCAAATGCGATACAAAGGAGAGTTTGCAAGAAAAAAGGCGCTTGCTAAAAGACTGAAAGCTGTGGCAGCCATGTGTCAAGCAAATGCGGCTAAACGCGATGAGAATAACCATAACCTCAACGATCAGCAACAAAAATTCGCTGTCGACGGACGTCGGATCGTGGATTTACAACATCTTGCCGACAGTTTGAATTGTATTCGCTGTAACAAAGACAAATACATGCATAAATTGGACAAATTAAATTTGTTTGCAGAATAAATTTATTTCACATCCGTCTCAGAATTACTAGAACTCGGGGGAAAAAAAAACATGCTTCGAGTTCCCAGACCACGCGCCGATCAGCTGGCTGCAGCGTGCACTGTCGTCATTCCGTTACAGATGGTTGGGCCCGAGTTCGGTGTGGAATAAAATGACCACTTTTCATAAGTCGATATCTCCGAAACTAAACGGTCAAAGTTTGTCATTTTTTTTTAAATCAATCCCACAATAGGACCGCGTACACGTGTGTTTTTATTTTGAAATCCCAAGATCCGTTTAGAACCTATATCGAAAAATGCGAGCAAACTCCTATCGGTTTACGTGTTAGGTACAAGGATCGCGTACAAAAATACCCATATTCAATCGCAATTATCTCGTGAACTAAACGGTGAAGCAGATTGAATTTTTGGGCATCAGTCCATGGAGGTCATATCTGCACCATACTTAGATTTCAGCCAATTCCTAAGATTTGACGAAAACTACAGAACTACGTGGAATTTCAGCATATGGTGGGACATGATCTGACCTATCGACAGTTGCAGGATTATTCATTCATGACAAGACACCCTGTATATAGGAATACCCGATTGGCTACCCTTACGGCCTCCCCCCCCCTCACATTCCCTTGCAATTCGGAGACGCACAAGTTTACGTCTACGCATATGCCCGCGCGTATGAGTGGGGCTGGCGCATATTGACGCAAGGCCTCAAAACACGGGTGCGCATCGAATTTAAGGGACTCAGGCAAAATCCCACGTAACCGTTGACTAACCAGCTCGGAAAGATTCCCATTTACCTAATTGTGCCACCCATCCCCCGTGCGCCTCGCTCCCCCTTACATCTCTCCCCGCATCGTCCACTCCGTGTTTATTCAGCGCGGACCCTATTTGGATAACATGCCATGTACACGCGTAACAGCATTGAGTGCAGGATCGCATTATGCAGTGCCGCTCTACCGAAGGAAAAAGAAGAAAAAAAAGCAGCAACATTGTCCCACCGACGGAGTCCGCGAATAAATTTATCGTCGTGCTGACAGGATTTGAAAAATGGTTTTGTCTATACGTTTTCGCTACCGGATTTCGGATGAGAACGTGGAATGTGGCCAGAGATGGGCACACTCGAATGCCTTTTAGTATTCGAGTACTACGGTATTATTTTATTTTTTCGGTATTATTTACGGTATTATTTTATTTTATTAATTTCCTACTCGAATACTGAAAGTATTCGAGTGGATTCAGTATTCATTTCGAAATAAATAATGAATCCAACTGAATTCAGCATTCATTTCAACATAAGTAATAAATCCAACTTGATTCAGTATTCATTCCGTATTCGGAAATCATCAAATTGAATCATCTGAAAAACTGGACAATGGAAATGGGACAAATATAATGTCCCATTTCTACCCCCATTTCTTCAGTTACTAGATACTAAGAGCGCGATTTCCTTGGGTAAATATAATGTAATTGGACGATAATGTTTCAATAGAATAAACATGTTTTCTGTAAATTTTTCCCGATTATTCAATTTGATGATATCCGAATACGGAATGAATACTGAATCGAATTGGAACTGAATTCATTACTTATGTTGAAATGAATATTGAATTCAGTTGGATTCATTATTCATTTTAGAATGAATACTGAATCCAACTGGATTCATTATTCATTTTAGAATGAATACTGAATCCAACTGGATTCATTATTCATTTTGGAATGAATACTGAATCCAACTGGATTCATTATTCATTTTCGGAACGAATACTGAATCCAGTAGGACTCATTATTCATTTTCGGAACGAATACTGAATCCAGTAGGATTCATTATTCATTTTCGGAACGAATACTGAATCCAACTGAATTCATTATTCATTCTCAGAACGAATTCTCAGAACGAATACTTTTAGTATTCGAGTTTCCTACTCGAATACTTTTAGTATACTACTCGATCCGAATATAATCTATATCTCTATATCGAATACTAAAAGTATTCGAGTAGGAAAATAATACCGAATACATGTCAGATGGATATTCATTTTTTCTCGAGAATGAATCCACCTCGATTCAGTATTCGTTCTGAGAATGAATAATGAATCCAGTTGGATTCAGTATTCGTTCCGAAAATGAATAATGAATCCTACTGGATTCAGTATTCGTTCCGAAAATGAATAATGAATCCTACTGGATTCAGTATTCGTTCCGAAAATGAATAATGAATCCAGTTGGATTCAGTATTCATTCTAAAATGAATAATAAATACAGTTGGATTCAGTATTCATTCTAAAATGAATAATGAATACAGTTGGATTCAGTATTCATTCTAAAATGAATAATGAATACAGTTGGATTCAGTATTCATTCTAAAATGAATAATGAATCCAACTGAATTCAATATTCATTTCAACATAAGTAATGAATCCAATTCGATTCAGTATTCATTCCGTATTCGGACATCATCAAATTGAATAATCGGGAAAAATTTACAGAAAACATGTTCATTCTATTGAAACATTATCGTCCAATTACATTATATTTACCCAAGGAAATCGCGCTCTTAGTATCTAGTAACTGAAGAAATGGGGGTAGAAATGGGACATTATATTTGTCCCATTTCCATTGTCCATTTTTTCAGATGATTCAATTTGATGATTTCCGAATACGGAATGAATACTGAATCAAGTTGGATTTATTACTTATGTTGAAATGAATGCTGAATTCAGTTGGATTCAATATTTATTTTGAAATGAATACTGAATCCAGTAGAATTCATTATTCATTTTGAAATAAATACTGAATCCAGTGGGATTCATTATTAATTTTGAAATGAATACTGAATCCAGTCGGATCCATTATTCTTTTTCGGAATGAATACTGAATTGAGTTGGATTTATTAGGTGCGCAACTAGGGTTTCGCTGTTTTTTTTATGAAAATGCCACTGTATCGTGAAAAATGGTTACAAATGAATCATGCAAAATATTGCCCATCGCTAGCGACACATTTTTCTCATCTTTCTGGCAGAGCTCGAGTACCGTCACGGTAGAAGTGTTCGTCTTTTGAGGCTATCCACGAATCGAGCCATTTTGAGATGTCTTTATATGAGCGGAACTGCTGATTAGCCGGACCATGTGCCATCGAACGGAACAAGGAATAATCGGACGGCGCAATATCTGGGGAATATGGCGGGTGGGGTAGGACTTCCCATTTGAGCGTTTCTAAGTAGGTTTTAACGGGTTTGGCAACGCGAGGCCGAGCATTGTCATGCTGTAAAATCACTTTTTCGTGCCTCTGCTCGTATTGTGGCCGCTTTTCGCGCAGTGCTCGGCTCAATCGCATCAATTGAGTTCGATACCGTTCCCCAGTGATGGTTCTGTTCGGTTTCGACAGCTCATAATAAATAACACCGCCCTGGTCCCACCAAATACACGGCAAAACCTTCGCAGCGTGAATATTCGGCCGAGCCGACGACGTAGAAGCATGACCGGGCAGTCCCCATGATTTTGGTCTCTTTGGGTTGCTGTAATGAATCCATTTTCCATCACCCGTAACGATGCGATGAAGAAAACCCCTCCTTTTTTGCCGCTGGAGCAGTTGTTCACAGGCGAAAAAACGACGCTCAACGTCTCTCGGCTTCAAATCATAAGGAACCCAAGTTCCTTGTTTTTGAATCATTCCCAACGCATGCAATCGCTTGGAAATGACTTGGCGGGTAACTCCTAATGCTGAAGCAAGCTCTTTTTGCGTTTGGCACGGATCCTCACCGAGCAATGCCTCCAATTCAGCGCCTTCGAAGGTTTTTGGCCTTCCTTCACGTGAACGGTCGTCAACATCGAAATCACCGTCTTTGAAGCGACGGAACCAATCACGGCACGTTGTTTCACTTAGAGCAGCATCTCCGTAAACTTTTTGGCGTTCTCGATGCGCTTCAGCCGCCGTTTTCTTCGAATGAAAGAAGAAAAGCAACACTTCCCGCAAATGACGATTATTTGGCACAAAATCAGACATTTTCACCCAACCAAAAGTATACGACGCAAAAACAAAATGACTAATGTGTCAAAGCGGGTTGTTTACCATATGTCTAAGCTTGGTTCATGATGTTTTGGTTATGTCACAATCGACCGGCACTTACTAGTGGAGCCATCTCTTGAAAAACAGCGGGAACTCAGTTGCGCACCTAATATTATTCATTTTCGGAATGAATACTGAATCCAGTTGGATTCTTTAGTCATTTTCGGAACGAATTTTGAATAAGTTTCGTTATTAATCACGAATAAAAAAGAAATCGAATATGCTCAACCCTGAATGTGGCCCTGGCGAGGGCCGAATTAATTTCGTTTCTTCTGTTTTCTTGCTTTATTCGGAAGTACACGTACGTTTTGGTGTTTCAGATGACACTGCATTGTTCGAGAGCTCCGTTAACTTCTGGCTGATTTACGGGGGCGTCACGCTCCTCGTGCCGATCGTCCTCGCCGTTCTGCCCTTCCGCTCGAACGTCGTTTGCTGCGCCATACTCGGTGCATACTCCATCGTATTGCCGATCGATTATTACGCGGGCTCCAATCTCAAGTACATCGTTATTAATATTCTGAGACGCGCGACAGTGCCGGGTTTCAATGTTGCCGTCATACAGCCACCGTTTCAGAGTACAGGTAAGATTTCCATATTGTTGGATTTTTTAAATCGTTTTGTCTTGAGGTGTTTCTTTCACGAATCCGATAATTCAACAATTAAGGCGGGATATACACTTGCAACGATCGAAAAATCATTTTCTTTTTTTTTTTTTAACGATAGAACTATATATGTGGAATATTTTCCTAAAGTTTCAAAGCGAAATTCGAAAAACTTCAAACGTTACAACCCGTCGAAATGTTGATTTTTGTTGCTGTAAATGCGTGGCATTTTCTTCACTTCAATTACCGTCACACAAAAACTATACATGTTCCAACTGAAAAAATGTTTGAACTTTTTTGCAAATCAAAGTCTACGGGAAGCTAAACTGCACGCTGATTCGCAACTCCTGAGGCGACCTTGCTGTAACACTCTGCAACAGCTCCGCCATTTTGATGATGAATTAATTTTAAAAAATTGTCTCGTATTCTTAAATATACTATTAAGATATACCTAAAGTTTGATAAGTGTAGAATAATTATTTCTTACTTTGAAAAATCCCCCAATACTGCTTATTTTTTTCTCGAAATAATGTAACCACTTTTGGAAATGGGTTTCAACGTATTTCATTCTTTTGAAGGGTGTCTCGAAACGACCTGACATTTTAAATTGCGCGCCATTTTTTTTTTGCGACGAAGTTTCATCGTCGTGTTATCTTGCGCCGCGACGATGTGAATTGGCCACTAAGCTCGTGCAATTTTACGCAATTGGACTTCTTTCTTTAGGATTTTTTTTTTTTAATAAAATTCGATAGTCCGATTGATTTTTCGTTTATTCTAATTACTTATGCTGTACAGAAAAATATTTTGAAATGTTTTAGTTTTATCGTCCATACAATTTGTTTGGCCTCTTAAAAATGAAGCCAAAAAAAAAACAGCGCCTGATGGTGAGAAGTCCTGCTCCTTCAAAAATTGTCTGAAAGAAAAAACCTAAAAGATTATCAATCAGTATAAAACATTATAGAGGCATACGGAGGGTTTTTTTGTTCGATGAAAATTAACAAAATGGTGGCTATTTAAAAACTAAGTCTCAAATTGGGCCTTTTTGTCGGCAGTTTCTCATTTTAAAAATGTGAAAGTTTCAAATTTAAAAAAAAAACCCTTTCGGACGACGTTAAGGAATGATGTAGTAAAATTTGAAAGGCATAGCCTGAAAATTCTTCGTTTTGCAAAACAGCGTTTCGAGAAAAAGCGCACCGCCCGCGCCAGGTCTCACGCAGCTGGTCGAATCCCTTTTTTCAAAGAAAGACCGAAATAATTCAAAATTTCTCGAGCAAAGTTTAACAGCATGTTCATGAAAGTCCTTGTTTTTGTAACAGGCAAAAAAACGGTTTAAAAAAATGCTCCACTGGAATGGTCCCTTAAGCGCCACTGTAGTTTCCAAATGATTCAGAAGGGCCCTGCATATGCCTCCACAATATACGGATCTCCGCGAAAGCAATACCTTTGATGCTTAACATGTAGGGAGCCTCAAAATTACCTGATATTTTCATTTATTTTAATATTTAATTTATTAATAAAACGTATTATTTATTTGAAATGTTCATGCAAATGTTCACTCTTTTGACAAAATGGTGAGGCCGGGTTGAAATTCCGAACTTTCAATGATCAGAACGCTCAAAACTCCGAAAGGATTTTACCCGAAAGACCAAAACTCAAAAAAAAATCTCATTTCGAGAAAAACACGTTTAAAGATTTAACTATCAATTTTTGCAAGATAAAATGATATTGAAATAATTGACATAAATGATAATGATATTCTTGGAAGTATAAATTGTCGAAAAAGGCAAAAAAATCGATTTTTTTTTAAGTGTCACGCTGGTATAGCCCCTTAAAACTTCCATAGCCGAATTATTTTGACGGTGTTAAGATTTTCGGAGTTTTGGTCTTTCGTGTAAAATTCTTTCGGAGTTTTGAGCGTTCCGACCATCCAAAGTTCGGAATTGCAACCCCATCTTGAATTTCGGAACATTTAAATTCGGAATTTCAAACCGTCGGAGCACTCAAAGTTCGGAATTTCAACCCGGCCCCGAAATTTTCAATAATACTTTGGCACAATTGCGGACTAATTTCATTAATGGTGCGTCCAATTGCTTCTTCGAGCTCCGGAATGGCCCAAAGAAAGAAGTCCAATAGCGTCAAATCGCACGATCTTGGTGGCCAAGTTCACATCGCCGCGGCGCGAGATAACACGACCATGAAACTTCGTCTGCAATAACTGCATTGTTTCGCCCGCAGTGTGGCAGGTTGCGCCATCTTGTCGAAAGAATACGTCCTCCAACTCCATGCCGTTTATGCCATCTATCGGATATTGTTTTCCACACATAACCTCCATGTTTGCACCTTACATCGAAATAACAAAATTTCATACTTCTCAAACAAGCAATACGTTTTCTCACTAAATCAAAATGTCAAGTCATCTTGAGACACCCTTTATCATTCGAGAAATGACAAAGCAGTTTTCCAGCCACTTTCCATCCGCGTAACGATTGCCAGCTCCTTCGAGGCCTGGACCGGGGGCTCGGAAACTCTTCTGACTTTTTCTCCTTTCAGACAAGTGGCTCGTCGCCTCCCTCGTTATTTTCGCCCTGTTCGGGATATACGTGCAAATGAGCAAGCTGCTCTGCTGTCCGTGCGCTAACCGGGAGCACAGCACGACGGTCTACTGGGAGGAGAGGCAGCCCATTCTAAGCGCCTCCCGGAATGGTCGCCGAGTTCTCGTTTTCGGTGAGAACAATCGCGTCCAACACTCCAACCAGTGAGAGACTGGTTGAAGAAAAAAGAACGGTGCTGAGCTGACGATAGGCGAATATCGACGAAAGTCTCGCGAATTTGCCACGTCCATGGTGAGATCCGATCGTCCAAATCGCCGAAGCGTCTGACGCTCCAACATCCCGTATGAGATAAGTTACTAGATAAGCCACTAGGCATAGTTACGTGAGGTTGAAGTTTGCATCGTTGGAATGCAACGAAAATTACTGTATTTAAAGCCCGTCAATTTTCTTTGGCAGATTTCGCCTACAAAAAACCTTCAACCATTTTTGAAGATTCTCATTTAGTGATCTACAATATAAATATGTAAAAAAAAAGATCTGCTGTACTAATCAAAAGTATGGAAATGTGAATGTAAAAGAAAAAATTTTCGTTGCGTTCCAACGAGGCAAACTTCAACACCATAAAGTTACCGCATAAGTTAGCTGATAAATCATTCGATGAAGTTACTGGACAAGTCGCTAGGCAACTTACTGGACAAGTCACTAGGCGACTTACTGGACAAGTCACTAGGCAACTAGCTGGATAAGTCACTAGGCAACTTACTGGACAAGTGACTAGGCAACTTACTGGACAAGTGACTAGGCAACTTACTGGATAAGTCACTAGGCAACTTACTGGACAAGTGACTAGGCAACTTACTGGATAAGTCACTAGGCAACTTACTGGACAAGTCACCAGGCAACTTACTGGATAAGTCACTAGGCAACTTACTGGATAAGTCACTAGGCAACTTACTCGATAAGTCCCTAGGCAACTTACTCGACAAGTCACTAGGCAACTTACTGGACAAGTCCCTAGGCACCTTACTGGATAAGTCACTAGGCGCCTTACTCAATGAGTCACTAGGGAACGTACTGGATAAGTCACTAGGGAACGCACTGGATAAGTCACTAGGCAACTTACTAAATAAGTCACTAGGCAACTTTCTGGATAAGCCACTAGAGAACTTACTAGATAAGTCACTAGGGATCTCACTGGATAAGTCACTAGGCAACTTATTGGATAAGTCACTAGGCAACTTATTGGATAAGTCACTAGGCAACTTACTGGATAAGTCACTAGGCAACTTACTGGACAAGTCACTAGGCAACTTACTGGATAAGTGACTAGACAACTTACTGGATAAGTCACTAGGCAACTTACTGGGTAAGTCACTAGGCAACTTACTGGATAAGTCACTAGACAACTTACTGGATAAGCCACTAGGCAACTTACTGGATAATCCACCAGACAAAGTTACTAGATCAGCCACTTTATGAGTTACGGAATAAGTTACTATATACATGTCGAAATAATCGGTGCATCATTTTTTCCCCCCTATATCTTCGAGTATTTCGAAATCCTCGCAGTGTACCAATCGCTTATCTTACGAGTTATGCTTAATAAGTATCTATATTAATTTTCGAAGCGACGAGCTTAAAGTTGTTTTTTTTCTGCAATTTTGAGACCCTCGCCGCTTTCGGGTGGCATTTTTCTTATTTTTTTTTTAAATGTGCTTTTTCATTGGGTCAATATCTCCGTATGTGCAAGTGTACCCGTTATACTGTATGTCCATGGATGCGATAATAAAGTGTGTTTTATAAAGGAAAGAATTTCGTCTCCCGTTATTTACGTACCTTCCGTTGTTTCTTCGCGTCTCGCCGCTGCGCTGAATTAAAATGGAAATGCTTGTGAAGAAAAACAGGGTTACGAATATGGAAAACGGGAAAAACTCAGGGCATTTCTTTCGTCCTGGAATAATCAGGTAAAAGTCTGGAAATTCTCGGGAAATTTCTCATAATTTACTTTTTGCAATTACGAAAAATTGAAACGACTTGACAAAAAAAAACTGAACAGTATAAAAATAAATATTTTTAAAATTCTTATATTATCCTTCATTGTATACAAAAAAAGTTATGTCAGTGCCAAACATGGACAATTTGAAAAACTGAAAACTAATTTACCGTAAAATTCTATACATTTGCATTCGATCTGTCGATACACAACCACAATTATTATTATAGATAAGTGTTAATATTTATTTTTGAATTGTTGTCATTGGCGTAAAAATTTCTGTTTATAATAAAGAACAAGTTCTGTATTTGCGTTCAATGTATTTTTTTTCCTTTATAATGTTTAAATTATTTTTCGAATTTCAGTTTTTTTTTTCAAATTTTATTTCAATTTTCAACGTTTCCAAATATCTGATCTTATAAAAAGTTATGTTATCCAGTTGGGGCCGGGTTGAAATTCCGAACTTTGAATGCTCCGACGGTTCAAAATTCCTAATTTTAATGTTCCGAAATCACAAGGTTCGTCGAGATCATGCCAGCGAAAGTCTACACAGTTGACTGTAAATGATGAAGATCGTATAACATTGTCTACACAAATTTCAAAATTGACGTAAAATCACTTCTTAATAAGAAAAAATTCTTAAAATAATTCGTCGATTTATTGAAAATGTTGAAACTTTTAAAACTTCCATAGCCGAATTATTTTGACGGTGTTCGGATTTTCGGAGTTTTGGTCTTTCGTGTAAAATTCTTTTGGGGTATTATTCTTTCGGAGTTTTAAGCGTTCTGATCATTCAAAGTTCGGAATATCAACCCGGCCCCATCCAGTTCACCATAATCTTTTGATAAAAGGATCGAATTGAGAATTACCTCTGTTTTTTTCAAGTCGGTTAAAAATGTTACGTTTTTTTTTTTTCACAAAAATGATTCATTGCTATTTCTACGTATATAATTTTTGCCGTATAGTTTGTGACGTTTGCAAATACTAATACAGTTGAAACGAGACTTAACTCGTGGCCTTTAACTCAACAAAATATATATTTGATGAAAACAAAGTGTCCTTTGTTTTACCCTAATCTAGGTCATTTGCAAAACCTGGAATGTTGGCAAAACCTGTATGGAAAACCTGGAAAAGAATCAGGGAATTTCTCAGTCAATAATTCCCAACAACCCTGAAAGAAGAAACAGCAGAAGTAGGGTCCGGAAAAGTGGGATGGGGGAAAGTAATGAACAAACGTTTTCCGAAGTATTTAAAATGAAATAACATTTATTGAATCGAGACAGTGACACCTAACAGTGATTTTGCGGTTTTTTTTTCGTTTTCGTTCTCTCTATACCCTCTACTAATTACAATCTTACGTGGTAATCACAGCAACAATATTGTCTCATTATTCAGAACACTTACATCGATTACTGCCGCAATAATGTATCGCATATTTTCTCGATATTTTGTCCATACTTCGGACGCGCTATTTTACGCTCTCTCTACCCCCCACCCCCCTTCTTTTTTTCGCTTTAGAGACATCAACACCCTAGCGGCAGAAAATAAAGCCTAACTTTGACAATTTGTTTTGGGAGTATGAAAAAAGAAATAGAATTTCTTTTGAGAAGGTTCATTTAATACATATTATAGTATAAAAAAAAATTATTTTGATTTTCATATACAATAGCGGCTACAGAGCCCACCTTGAAAAACGTGTTTTTTTACAAATAGCTTTACGGGAGGACGGTTTTCTCGTAAAGTATAAGACCTGGAACAAAAACCAAAAAAAATTATAATCTATATATCATTAGCTATGGGACTACGCAGCGATTTTTTTAAATCAAATTTTAAATAAATAACGCACTTTGAAACAAATAAATCGATTTTTTGCCCAAAAAAAGCAGTAAATTGTTTATAGAAAAAAATGTTTACATTTAATCACAAAACGGCTACGTACTCCCATAGAGAATGTCATTGTGAAGCTACTATTAAAATTTCAAATCGATCCATGCAAAGCTGTTCGAGTAATCCGTCCTCCCAGTTAGAAAAAAAAGTAGTTTCGAGAAAAACGCGTTTAAAGTTGTACGAGGCGCCTGAAAGAAGTCCGAGGCCCTGCGACAAAATCGATTATTGAAGCTATAAATAAAAAAATTTCGCTGCACGACCAATTGCATATTTTTTTTACGACCCAAAAGTATTTTTTAAGGGGTTATACCAGTGTGACACTTTCAAAAAATCGATTTTTTTCCACTTTTTCGACAGTCCATTGTATAGGCCAGGTATAGCAGTTTTTATGGTAAATATCATTTTATCTTGCGAAAATCGATAGTTAAATCTTTAAAAGCGTTTTGCTCGAAATGAGATTTTTCAAATTCGCTGACATTGTAACTCAAAGAGCAATTATCCGATTGACTTGAAATTTGAACTGAGTACTCTTGAATATATTTACTCTACAATGACGTAGGATATTTTTGATTGGATGAAAATTGACGATTTGGCATTGAAAAAAAGGACCATTTTATAGGCAAGAAAACAGACTTTTTTCATAACTACGCCATTTTGTTAGATTTTGATATTTTGCGAAAATCCTACGTCATTGTACAGGCAATACCTTCTAGTATAACGACATTTTTTCCTTTTTCGGTTTCAGCTACTCAATCGGCCGGAATCGTGTCAGCGGTGGAGGAACTTTTTTTGGCGCCTCCGAAGGCAGCGCATAAGTCGCTAGGATCTCAATATTTTTCTATGAAAAAATTATGTAATATAGGTCAAATAGAGCCAAATATATTCTTAATTTTCCGAAACATTTAATTGAGTACTTTTCTTCCAAAAAAACTTCCGAAAATCACCCAAATTTTCAGCGTTCACACTGGTACAGCCCCTTAAGCAAAAAAAAACGATTTTTCCAAAATCCCAGAGTGGTGCTATCCCTTACAGTTACTACAGCTAGTCTACGGATAAAGGATTTTTTCGAGCCACCGAACCGCGTCGAGCCCGAGTATTCTTGGGGCAATTCGAACCGAAGATTCCCTCCAAAGTCGAGCCCTCCACCCAACGTCATAGGCTCGTGATATCGGCGAGAAAAAGTAGCCTGTGCGATGATGGGTTAACGTTTTCATAAGTTGGTATAATTGTTCCATCCAAATTAATCGTTTGCTTCGTTCCCGGACCGTCATCTCGTTTGTCTTCTCGTTTTCTCGTTTTCTCCAAAATATTAAGGGGTTAGGCTACCTGACGTTGAAGTCTGCAGTTGGGGTGCAACGAAAATGATTTTTTTTTCTCTTCTCCAAACTTTCTGCTGCTGATTTAACGTACGAAAATCACGTGAACATAATTTAGAATTCTTATTTAGCGATCTACGACCCAAATCTGCAAAGTATGATTTTGGGTAATGGTGATGAAAATGAGAAATTAAGAAAAATGTTCGTTAAATTCCAACTATGCAAACTCCAACATCATCAGGCTAATGTGAAAGTTCCAAAACAGTCGCTCGTCGGCTGAGGCAACTCAAATTAAATCATCATCAATTTGATCACCTCACTTTGGACGGCTGAAAAATTAGTTATTTTTGGGAATTTTTTTTTTATGGATTCTACAAAAGATATTGATTCAAAACTTTTTGGGCTTGATAAAATAATTCTTGAAATATATGAAAACATTTTTTTATTCATTTTACATCATTTATCTATCCTTGGTAGCAGCATCTGCACAAACCCTCGAAAAAAGCGATGTCAGCTTCGTTGATGTTATTTATGAGTAGATTTATTTGAAGCACAAAAACCAAGAAGATTTGAGTTCAGTATGGTTGAGGCTACTGTCCGAACTAGATTTATTCATTTTTATGCCAAAAAAAAAACAAAATGGCAGCTGTTGAAAAGAAAAGTCTAACAAGATAAGACTTTGTGAATGTTATTTCGGTTAGAAAAGTACTTAAAATCAACATTTTCGAATAATTCTAGTTCCAGCTGTAGCGATACATGTGGCGAATATGTAGTTGAAATTTCGTAAGAATCGGTCCCGTAGTTGCGGAGAAAAAATCAACGAAGCAGGAAAAAAGTGGTTTTGAGAAAAACGCGTTTAAAGTTCGCGCTCGAGTGAGAGCGCGCTCAAATAAACTCGACAAATAATACTTACAATTAGACCGCTCCGATCTTTATGAAATTTCTACACAATATTTTTGAAGTGGTCTATTTTCAAAATCCATATTTTTTTAATTCAATTTTTCGAAGTTGATAAAGTGGGATGATCGCTTAATGACGTAAATCTGATTTCAAAGGGAGCCTGTGAAAACCACTTCAGTTTATCGCCCAAAAATCCCAAAAGTTCTACAGTGATGGCATACCAGAAAAATGGCAAAAGTTATCGATGAAAACGGCACATTTCGTTTAATAAAGTTCATTTGAGGGGCGAGAAAAACAGGTAAACTTCGCGAATTTTTATCTCAAAAACTAAGGTTTCCATTGGATCCGGGTTTTTTTAAATTGGAAAATATGTACATTGAAGTATGTATAGGAATTTTTTTAATAAATTCGTCGACTAGAAGCGATTCAAACGCGATTATCAGGTCCTCCCCTTAAAATATAAGAAAAATGAATTTAAATTTTGGTAAAAAAAAACGCCACGTACTTTTGACCCAATAGGATCGTGGTCTCTGCTTGAGAAAATGAACTGAGCCCACGAAAATGTAGATCTTGACGGAGCCTTCAAATGTTGCCCTTGACTTTTCTGTCCGCGATCAATAATCAGAGCTTTCGAGTGCAATTCCCAGTGACATATATTTGCATAATCCAAATGAACCAGAAAATGACACGCGGGGCTTTGCCCAAAAAAAACTCAAAAAATAGCAAGAAAATCAATATTTTCAAAAATTTGTTTGCGACGATCGGGAAGAAACCGTAGACGAGAATGGACCGGAAGTCAAGTCGAGATGGAATCGCCTATGGACGCGGTTTACTTGTAGGGAGGGACAGAGAATAGCGAAACTCACGACCCGTGGCGTGTTTGCTTGAATTTTCCGGTTTTTTTTTCTCTCTGCAATCGGCGCGTGATTTCGCATTCACGAAGCGCCGACCCGATTTTGATGGGTAAAAATTGATTTGACTCACCACGGTGTTCGCGACGGTTCTGGCAAGCCAATTAGTCGAAAAAAAAAGAAAAAAAAAAAAGAGGCGAGTAGAAATAAAAATAAAAATGAGCGACAATAGGGGGTGGGGGGTGTTTTTTCGCGCCCCGTCGAAACCGTCCACGCGGAAGATGGGGGAGTGTGGGGGTTTCGAGAGAGAAAACGAGAGAAAAACGCGTTGCACGGCTGGTCGAATTTTCCATTTCTATGTACACGGGCGTACGGTACATATAGAGCTCTTCATTATTTTCGGCTTCGTTCGCAATCACGCACAATCCGCGGGTTTTGTACCCCTCGTGTATTTAGCGTACCCTGTTTTTTTTTTTTTTTTTTTTTTCATTTCTTCACTCGATCGCTCGTGTTCCGTGTGACGAAACTTCATAGCCAAAAAAATGAAAACGTAATTCGGGCGACGATAAAATATCGCGACGAGTGATTCGTTAAGGGGGGAGATACCTTTAGGCGAGGAAAAAAATTGCCGTTTTTCATGATTTTTTTTAAACGAAAATATTTCTTCAGTATTTTTTTAGATTTAGGGTATATTTTATTACTACTTTTGACTGTTACATGGTATTTTTTATTTGATTCATCTTTAAAAATGACGAAAGTACGGCACGCTCTTCTAAACTACATTTTCAAAACTGGCGTGACGTATAACTGAAAAACTAAACGACCAATTTTTACGAAACTTGGAAATCTTTCTAACCTTACTGTCTAAAAGATGACCGTGAATGTTTATGGAAAAAAAAAAGTATTTTACTGCAAAATGCAGCCATTTTTTTGGAAAATTTAGTTTTTTTGTTTTGTTTTATTTTCTTTTTTTGTTTTATTTTCTTGGTTCGTATTCCGCGTATGAGTGTTGATGATAGAAAAATCTTCGTTGGTTTTCTGTTCAAATTGATTCCGCCGACGCTACATGTCACGCCATCTGACAACTATCGCCCCAACCCGTTTAGAAGACTGCCATTCCGTCATTTTTGAAGATTAATAATTTTTTAAAATACCGCGTGACAGCCAAACTAGTAATAAAGCATACTCTCAATCTCTAAAATGGCGAGAAAAAAATTTCCGTTAAAAATACATAATGAAAATCATCCATTTTTTTCGTCTTAAGGTATCTTCCCCCTTAATTGTGCTTTTTCAAAAATGATAACGCTAGAAAAATGACAATTCCATGCACGAGCCGATGCTCGGATGGGTGACTGCTCAGCCGCGATCTAACTCGCGCGCTGAATATCGAGCGGCCTGTATCGACACGGGTTTTCCACAGTTTCCCTGTGCCCTCGTGCAGAGCGCGATACGGTGGAGCGTTGGGGGCCGCGCGACTATGGGCTTGGTATCGATGATTCCATATACGTTGACAAATTTCATGATTTATTCATTCCCAAATGTTCAAACGCGTTTTTCTCAAAGCCACGTTTTTCAAATCGGTACCCAAAATTTCTCGAAAACCAATGAACCGATTGCGTGGAGGTTTTTTGTGGTTATTCTATATACCATTATCTAGTACTTGTCATAGGATTTTTTTTTCCGTTACTTAGTTTTTGTTTTATAGGAATAATAATAATTAATTTTTGGTCCAAAAATCACTATTTATGTTCAAACGTCCGCCATTTTGTCATGAATCGATATTTTTAAAATCGGCTATGACAAGTACTAGATTATAGTATCTAAGTTAATAATCTTTTTGGTTTTTTTGTTCGGATGATTTTTGAAGAAACGCCAGTGGGTACCGTATACGCAGATTTTTTTACGACGCTCCAACGATCATACAATATCCTTGTATATTTTTGATATTTTTAAATAAAGAAAATTAAACATATTTTTGAATGTATATACTTTTAGATAATTAAAACCCCAATCCGAAATTTCAAATAGTTTTTCTTGAAAAAATTCACAAAAATGACATTTTTTCCGGCGCCTAGGTGTATATCTCCCCTTAAGGCGGGATATACATTTACAACGATCAAAAAATCGATTTCTTTTTTTTTTTCTTTGAACGATAGAAGTGTATATGTGGAATATTTTCCCAAAGTTTCAAAGCGAAATTCGAAAAACTTCAAACGTTACAGCCCGTCAACGCTGTGCCTCACCGCTCGGATTCCGAGCGGGCGTGAACTTCAAACGCGTTTTTCTCAAAACTGCATTATCGAAATTGGCGTGCAGGATTGCTCAAAAGCTATTAGGCCGATTGAGTTGAAACTTTGTAGAAATATTGATAATATTGGTACCTTCTACTTGACCAGAATTGTTTTTGAAAAATTGGAAAAAAAACTACTTTTTTAATTCACATTTTACAGAAATGTTGCGTGATTGATTTTTTTTTGTAAAAGCGCGCCATTTTCTCAAATTCGCATTTTCTTCATTTTAATTACCGTCACATAGAAACTAAACATGTTCTAACTGAAAAAATGTTTGAACTTTTTTGCAAATCAAAGTCTACGGGACGCTAGACTGCACGCCGATTCGCAACTCCCGCGGCGACTTTGCTGTAAAGCTCAGCCACAGCTGCGCCATTTTGATGATTAATTAATTTTGAAAAATTGTTTCGTATTCTTCAATATACTATTAAAGTATACCTAAAGTTTGATCATTTTAGAATAATTATTTCTTAGCTTGAAAAATCTCTCAAAATTGCTTATTTTCTTCCTGTCTGAATGTATGTCCCGCCTTAAAAGCTTCGGTTTGCAAAAGCCAGAAAGGGCGTTCGAGGGATCATTTAACGAAAAAAAACGATAAATCGTTTTGTTCTTAGTTACGAGTTTGGACCGATAAGAAGCTCGGTACCTTCGCGGGTTTCGCAAAAAAAAGGTGCTTCATCCTACCGTGAAATCATCAAGCATTGACCCTTTCGCTCCGGAAAAAAACGCATATATACGATTGGCCTAAAACAACGTAATCTGGAGATAACTTTGTAAATTAAAAAAAACTAATCCCTTAAGGGCTACACCGAGTTCAAATTTTGGAAAATATCGGTTTTTGCTTATCGACCGATTCTCAAAAAACATTTGAAAAATATTCTCTGAAAATTTCGAGTCGATCCGTTCAAAATTGAGGAAGTTATAGGCATTTTTAGGTAGGTTCCGCAAACCGGCCAACTTCGAAAGCGTTTTTCTGAAAATGACTTTTTCAAAATCGGTGATCACGATATCTCACTGCACCGAGCAACGTCAAATTTTCGAAGCTTCTTTAACATATCAAAAAGCAGTGCTTGAAGCAAGGATTTTTTTTCTTCGATGCATAGTTTTTTTTATCAACGATAACAGAGCGTTTTTATCGCCAAAAATCGATTTGATTTTTACCATATTAGATGATTTGTTTCCGAGCAGCAGTGGTCACCGTGAAGGTCGTTTCTCAAACCACGGTCTGCACAGACCATTGTATCTACCACATTTATAAATATTTTCCAATACAAAAATTGTAAAAGATACTAAAATCCATATCTACTCTTTAACGTAAAAAAAAAACAAATAAAAAACCTGCGCACGTCTTTAAAAAAAAATCACGAAGACGTCTCTTTTTTCCGGTCACGAGCTAGGCGTGACCCGTTGACCAGCACCCAGTAGGCCAGAAACAATAACTTCGTTGTCCGAAATTCTTTGTAAAATTCTTCACGAATACTTTTCCCTTGACTCCGGGCACGACCTATTGTATCATGCAACGGCGGGCTTTGCGTAGATCCTTGCATCCGGAAAAATCACACCTTCCATCACATCGTGTTGAAAAACAAAGTCGATGAGAGTTACAACTAAAAAAGGAAGGCCCGGAGCGAAAGGGTTAAGGGTGCGGAACGAATCTGTTTATAGCTCGATGAGGGAGGCACAGAGATAATAATGTGTGTGTATTATAGGCTCAGACAATTTATTCGTACTACAGAGGATTTGCTTGTTCTTTTTTTTTTTAATCTTTTCGTTTGTCGGACGAGCGACGATTATCTTTCTTTTTTGTTTTAACGTAATTTCTCCGTCGCTCGTTGAGGAAAACAACATCGAATACAATATTACAATATGTGCTGCTGCATGTACACGCGTGGCTCCGCTCGCTTATGTGGGTGTGTGTGCGCGTTTGTGGGTGTATGTGCGTATTTGTAGGTATGTTTGCGCGTGTGTAGGTCTGTGTTTATGTTTGTGGGTTCGTGTGTACGTTTGTGGGTGTGTGTGCACGTTTGTAGGTGTGTGTGCACGTTTGCGGGTGTGTGCACGTTTGTGGGTGTGTGTGCACGTTTGTGGGTGTGTGTGCACGTTTGTGGGTGTGTGTGCACGTTTGTGGGTGTGTGTGCACGTTTGTGGGTGTGTGTGCACGTTTGTGGGTGTGTGTGCACGTTTGTGGGTGTGTGTGCGCGTTTGTAGGTGTGTGTGAATGTTTGTAGGTATGTATGCACGTTTGTAGGTGTGTGTGCACGTTCGCGGGTGTGTGTGCACGCGTTTGTAGGTGTGTGTGCACGTTTGTGGGTGTGTGTACACGTTTGTGGGTATGTGTGCGTGTTTGTAGGTGTGTGCGCGCGTTTGTAGGTGTGTGTGAATGCTTGTAGGTGTGTATGCACGTTCGCGGGTGTGTGTGCACGTTTGCGGGTGTGTGTGCACGTTTGCGGGTGTGTGCGCACGTTTGAAGGTGTGTGTAAACGTTTGTGGGTGTGTGTGCGTGTTTGTAGGTGTGTGTGCACGTTTGAAGGTGTGTGTGCACGTTTGTGGGTGTGTGTACGCGTTTGTTGGTTTGTGTGCGCGTTCGTAGGTGTGTGTGCGCGTTGGTGGATGTGTGTGCGTGTTTGTAGGTGTGTATGCGCGTTTGTAGGTGTGCGGGTGCGTTTGTAGATGTATGTGCGTGTTTGTAGGTGTATGCGCATGTTTATAGGTGTCTGTGCACGTTTATAGGTGTGTGTGCACGTTTGTGGGTATGTGTGCGCATTTGTAGGTGTGTGTGCACGTTTGTGGGTGTATGTGCGCGTTTGTAGGTGTGTCTTACATTTTTTTTTTATTAATCGCTACGCAGGTGTATGTCGGAGACATAACTGATAATATCATCTCGTACGTCATAACTTAATACTTATATACAATGTGACCGAAGTTTTGTTCTTCTTTCTTTCCTTCTAATTTACACCGCTACGGACTAACGAGAGTAACAAACGCTATCTTACATTACTTCTTTTTTTTTATACACAAAATCATATTTATAATTTTTCTTTAATATCAATATTCATCGTTATTGTGTTATCGTTACTTTATACTATTTTATATATTTATATATATATATATATATATATAGAATTTTTCATTAATTTTTCATACGGTAATAGAAGGGTCGCTCCGAATTGTCCGTGTAAGCGACGCGTTTCTTCCCCGTTTTGGGCGAAACCCGCGAAGAACGTCACCGTAATTGCTCCACTCAATTGTTTAATAAATTATTCGGGATTCGGCTAGATCGACGACGAGTCTAAAAGTTGTACATCACCTCCTCATCCGCCCTTGCCCTTTCTCATTCCTCCTTCATCCCCATTTCGCTGTACGTCTGTTCTTGCCATCAACCCCCTCCCCTGCTCGTTTGCCACTCGCCTAACCGCAATTTCTTTCGCCGGAGAAAAAAAAAAGACGAAACTCACCGCAAAAGTTATCTTTCACAGTCGCACTGAATTTAGTCTTCGAAAGAATCGCTGGATAACCTGAAGAGCAATTGCGGCATAAAAAGCAGGTGAAAGTGAAAAGAAGTTCGTTTTGCGGTGGGTGTGTGCCGCACATGAATCGAAGAGGATTCGTTGGACAGTTCGTAACTGTATAGTGGACTGGTGGAAAAAAAAATGATATCGTGCACCACGTATAGAGGATACGACGGTGGTGGTGGCGGCGGTTGTACGCGTCGCCATATCTCCGAGGGAGCGCGATGGCCGACCCCCAAGAAAGCCGCCCTTGCGTATACGCGAGGGCGGCTTTTGACGTACATATATATGTACACGCATACGTGTGTGTCCATGTATGCGTGTATGTATAAATATATATTCGAACCAGGAAACCCAGCAACCGGGAATCATCCTCCCACACCGAGAGCAAGGAGAAAGGCGAGCTCTCTCCCACACACACTTTTTCTTTCTCCCTTGCGTGGAGCTTCGGGCGGTAGGATGCTGCTGGCTCCTCTCAATTCTCCCACCCGAAAACAGCTCATCCCGTGTGCCCACCCCGAAGCTCCAAACCTCGCGAGAATACCACCAGCCGTCGTTGGAAAACTTCGATCTCAAATTTCTCACCCTCTGCTGTTCTCCACCCTCTTTTGCCACCCCCGATTCGGCTCAGCCTAGTTTCGATGCCTTCTCTCTCTCTCTCTCTCTCTCTCTCTCTCTCTCTCTCTCTCTCTCTCTCTCTCTCTCTCTCTCTCTCCCTCTCTCTCTCTCCACCTTGCAACATTTGAAATTACCATACGGCGTGTGTGTACCAACGTTCGCCTTGACGTTTCGCTCGATGAGGGAACGCGTACGAGAAACAAAATCGATCCCTGTCTCGTCGGCGCACCGGTTCTCACATCCGCAATATCCTAACCAGCCGCGAACCCGACTTTCGGCAAACGAGAGGGAGCATTTTTTGGCTCAGCTGTTTTTTTTTTTGGAAAGTGCCAAATCGGCGCTCCACCGACGGTGAAATTCGCTTACGTTTGTCCCCTTAGTCATCCATCGAACCTCGAAACCCGGCTAAATAGTAATTTCGCAAGTCTCGCGGGTGACTCGAAGTTGTGAGGAATCGAAGCTTCAACGATGCTCGATCTTTCGAGACGTTTCGGCTCTTCGGCAAAAGATAAGAAGACTGGCACTCTTGGAAGTTTGAAGATTCTAGACATTACTCGTATTGCGTTTATCTGGCGGTAAAAAGTAATGACTTTCAACATAGTTATTTATACTGCCGTTACTATATTTATATAATGGTAATGGGAAATCATACGAATGCTTTCTTTCTTAGGGCCCATAGCGAAAAATGTGACTCGGCAATCAAAAAATGTTACGGGAGGGTCAATTTTAAAACGCGGGGCAAGCTATTTTCACGTACTTTTCCAATGTCGACTCGAAATCATGAGTGTTGACTTTTTAAATAAAAAGAATGCCAACAAAATGCGTCGAAAAGTCAATGAAGGTGATTTTCATCTTAAGAATGGATTTTTTAAGATCGAATTAGTGGCGTGATCACTTGGCACAATAGTCATTTTGTTTTTGAGGTTAGTATCGAGTCTTTTCACGTGATCGTATTTTTGCAACGTACATTCCAACTTTTAGTTTTATTCAAAAGTGAAAAGTCAGGATTTCAAGGTGAAATTGGGGGGGGGGGGGGGGGCTGTGAAAATGTAGCACGCATGAAACTCGAGTCCATATCCTTCCCACTGACCGAGAATTTTCGGTTAGCCATGGGCACTTTTCGCTACGGCAACAAAGAAGAATATTCAATGTTTTCATCACCCTACTATATATATATAATAATTGCAGTACTCTACGATCTAGTGGACCTAAAGAGATCGATCTCTTCCTACCTATCAGAAAAATCTAGTACCTTTTAACAATTGTTATTTTTTCTTCGTCATTTTCTTCCTTCGCTACAATTATAGCCGATGTTTAAACCGTAGAGTGATGACAAACGATTTTCAATTGATCACGATAGGCATTGGGTTCGCGCGAATGTCTTCAAGTACGTCCAACGCGTGTCGTACACGCGATAAACTCGTCTTTCAATGGAAACGTGTGAACATACGTGATCGATGTCTCGCAGCCGCCGCCGTCACAAATACGATCGAATAGAATTCTTGTTTCGGGGATTTTTGATTGTCCATTTGTATAAGCTGGTGGCCGTTTTTTTAAAATTCTTATCAAGCTCCTAGAGAGCCTATCGTGATTACCGCACCTCGGGAGACTCGAATGTGAATCACTCAAACGCCTTGTTGCACCCACGACACTTCCTGCCGCTTGTCTGACAGGAAAATATACGTTCGGGTCGAGCTTTTCGCCGATTTGTGTTTCCCTGAAAAATGGCCGACTCGAGTATCGTACTCTCGTCGTATGTGATCAGGTCGATCGGCGCAATTAACCAATCGATCCGTAAAACGTGGAAAAACACACACACGCACAAGCCGTAAGTGCGAGATGACAAGAATGACAGGAGTCTTGGGTATAGGCGAAAAAAAAATGTTCTGTGTGTGTGCGCATTGATGTATGTGCGACTGACAAGATTGTCGATCTTTATGTGGCTTTGTATCAGGTTATTGGCTTGTGTGCCGAACGTTCCGACTTTGTCGCATTGTCGGACGAGAGTCCGTAGGATGTACCCTGCACGATCCGGGGATCTCCTTCGTGGCATGCGTATATCTTCACATACACATATATGTATATGTTGCAGTCAAAACTCGTTTTCAGCTTAAACGCATTTTACCCCGTGAAAACTAGTTCCGACTGAACGGCTTCGTCGCAACTAGTTTTTCCGAGTGCAAACTAGAATGCACTGATAAATACATTTAAATATTAGTCAAAACTAATTTTAAGGAGAAAACGCAGTTCTAACCGAATGAATTAGTTAAACCTGTTTGGTTTTAAGACGAATTTCAACCGACGTTTAAATTTGTCAATCGATCAATTCTAGATTTAACTAGGGAAAACTAGTTTTAACTAGGAAAAACTAGTTTTCCCTAGTTAGAACTCGTTTTAATTGGGAAAAACTCGTTTCAATTAGGAAAAACTAGTTCTCACCTAAT
This sequence comes from Ophion ellenae, assembly GCA_963210295.1. Taxonomy (NCBI): domain Eukaryota; kingdom Metazoa; phylum Arthropoda; class Insecta; order Hymenoptera; family Ichneumonidae; genus Ophion; species Ophion ellenae. Next base: position 24,270,166 of record OY723396.1, on the reverse strand, counting down.
GATTCGATTAAAACTGTTTGGGTTGGCTTGGGCTTACGATACGAGTTTCAAGTAACATTCAAATTGATTTATCGGTAAATTATAAATTTCACTAGGAAAAACTCGTGTTAACTAGGGAAAACTAGTGCTAACCAAATGCATCAATTAAAAATGTTTGGGTTTGAGGCGAGTTTCAACTAACGGTCAAATTTATTTATCGCCAAATTCTAGTTTTCGCTAGGACAAACTAGTTTTAACTAGGAAAAACTAGTTTTAACTAGGAAAAATTAGGTCTAACCAAATGAATTAATTGAAACTGTTAGGGTTTAAGACGAGTTTTAACCAACGTTCAAATTTATTTATCGATGAATCCGAGTTTTCTTTAGGAAAAAAACTAGTCTTAGCTAGGAAAAACTAGTTCTCATCAGATAAATTCATTCAAACGGCTTGGATTTAAGACGAATTCCGACTAACGTTTAAATGTATTTATTGGTAAATTCTAGTTTTTACTAGGAAGAACTAGTTTTCACTAGGAAGAACTAGTTTTAACTACGAAAAACTAGTTTTCACTCGGAAGAACTAGTCTCCACTATAAAGAACTAGTTTGAACTAGGAAAAACTAGTTTTCACTAGAAAGAACTAGTTGTCACTAGAAAAAGCTAGTTTGAACTAGGAAAAACTAGTTTTCACTGGAAAGAACTAGAAAGAACTGAGAAAAACTAGCTTTCACTAGAAAGCACTAGTTTGAACTAGAAAGCACTAGTTTGAACTAGAAAGCACTAATTTCAACTAGAAAAAACTAGTTTTCACTAGGACGAACTAGTTTTCACTAGGAAGAACTAGTTTTAACGAGAAAAAAACTAGTTTTCACTAGGAGGAACTAGTTTTAACTCGGAAGAACTGGTTTTAACGTGGAAAAACTAGTTTTAACTAGGATAAACCAGGGAGAACTACTTTTAACTAGGAAAAACTACTTCTAACCGAATGCGTCAATTAAAATTGTTTGGGTTAGTTTGGGACAAGTTATAACCAACGTTCAAATGTATTTATCGGTAAATTACAATTTTTACTAAGAAAAACTAGTAACGACTGCGTTCAGTAAAAACTAGTTTTTACTAGTTAAAACGCGTTTGAACTGAAAACAGGTTTCAACCGTAACATATATGTTGAACTTAAAAGGTAAGAATGTCGAAGTGAATGAAAATCGATGCGCGTTGTGTCACCAACGGACAACCGTCGTTTTTTCTTTGCACGCTATAGATGCACGTTTTTCTTCTTTACTTTTCCGTCCGCTTTGTCGTTTTTTTTTTTTACATTTTGTCGTCGCTTCGGAACAGTCGTCGCGTCGACGTTCTATCGTGCGTCAAAGTTGCAGCGTTTTAACAATATATCGTATGTATGCACGATCGTGTTCACTCACTGGTATCGGAGTTGTGTATCGGCGTTGTCGCCGGTGTCACTGACTGATGATGAATCGACGACTGTGCCGGTATCCCGAGAGAAGCCAATAGCGGCGGTCGGGCCACTGATGCCGATGAGGGCGGCGCCGGTGGCGGGCTCTCCTGACCGACGAGTAGACTCGCAGGCGGGAACCCGAAGAGCTGGGATCACTGAAGCCGCGGCCAATAATTGCCGGTAAGGTCCGGGGTCTGTGACGGTATCTGCACCGGTACCGAGACGCCCGCCGATATCACGCCTGAAAGCCGAAAAAAAAGAAGGAGAATAGAGTTTCCATTCTTGACGCAACGCCGCTCTACTAAGGAACACCACTTGAGTGTCCATTCTCGGTTTTGTTGAAACTCATATATGTGGTGAAGCATTGAAAACTATTAGACACGTATTTTTTGTTATCGGCGAAAAAATGCTTTTAAGGGGGGAAACCACCCCTCAAAGAAAGACGTGTCACCACGTAATTATTTTTTTTCAATACTTCTATAGTGAATTTTTCACCGCATAAAATTAGAAGAATTTTGGTTTTTGTTTCACCCCTCCGCACGCCGTTCTTTGAGGGGTGGTTTCCGCCATTAGAACCGATTTACCGCCGATAAAAAATACTCATTTTTTTAATTATTTAAACGAGTTTCAGCAAAAAAAATGTTGAAACGAAATCGAGACCGGACACTTAAGGGGTTACCCCCACTTGCGATTTTGAAAAAATCGATTTTTTTTATTGTATTTTTTTTAAGTATAAGTATCCGAGAATATGTCCTGAAAATTTCAAGTCGATCCGAACAAAATTGACTGAGATATGAGCGTTGAAAGAGAAGAATCCGCGTTGAAAGAGCGTTGAAAGAGACACTTTAAACGCGTTTTTCTCAAAATGGCATTTCTGAAGTCACTGAATCACCGAGTTACGATTTTTGTGAAGCGTCAGATCACCCACTGCGCTACAGCCAACCGCCCCGCTGCGATTTCCCATTTTTTTGTGCGTTTTCCTCGAAACTATGTTTCATAAAACGTTGTAAGTCGTATCTTGCCATCTATTCACCCGATTCACTTTAAACTCGCACAGAGCATAGTTTACAACAGATTTCATCAAATGACCGCCTAATTTTTTAATAAGTTCATCTATTTCCTAATAACAAACGACGAAAGATGCTTTTGTTCGAAACCCGAACCTACTTTTCTGCAGCTTATGTTTTCAGTCGAAGATCCTTTTATTCAGCAGCTCGTCATCTTCGTAATTTAAAAAATATCGAAAAAACATCCGAAAGTTTTACTATTATACCAAGAGTAAAAGTTTATCTTCACTTCTAGTTGCCAGAATCACCTCACCCGATTGGCCATGCAGCAGCGGCGGCACTTTCTTCAAATAACAATAGCCTCGTTGTTTATTAATATTATTCAATAAAAAAGAAACTCAAAGTTGACAAGAACATGTATAAATCGTGTGTAATATTCCGGCCTCGTCATCCCATTACTCTCATTGAAAAAAAATATTGTACATCGTGCTGTTTTTTAGGACCGAAGCTTATGCAAGCGAAGCCGCGGGCTAGTCTTCCTATAATAGTGATTACTGTGAAAATGTAGAGGGATTCAGTGGTATAAATTTTACAATTTATACTTTCCTCCGGCGTATGCAAAGCATATCGCTCAGGGTTATATATATATATATGTGTGTGTGTGTGTGTGTGTGTGTGTGTGTGTGTGTATACATGTATGTATACGATGAGAATGTGAGTAGGAGGAACGTATAAAGATATATGGGCAAAGGGGGTTGTTCCATCATTCCATCGTGTTCCACTCCAATCCTGAATACATACGCGCTTTCTCCTCCTCGCCCTCCTCTCATCCTCCCATCGTATTTCCTCCCCTTTCGGTTCGCACGTTATTGAGCGCTCGCCCAGCCGAGGCGAGACCCAACCCATCTCCACATTTTCCATTCACCCCTGCCCCACACATAGCGAGACGCGCCACGGAATCGAGGAGGTGATGGTGAAGAGGGTTGTAGACCGAGATAGCGATAAAGTGCGAAAGAGCAAGAGAGACTGAGAGTGTGTGTGTGAGAGAGAGAGAGAGAGAGGGAGGGAGGGAGGCAGAAAGGGAAGACGAGCTGGTAGTTCACCCTCTCCTAAACAGCCCCGCGGCTTTCACTAAATGCGAAGCTCGTGAAAGAGAGAAGCACGATGGAGAAGCAACACACCAGGATTCGCAAACCATACCAGAACCATAAGGGATGTGTGTGCGTGTGTGTGTGTATGGAAATGTGCCTTGTATAGGGATTCCTTGATGCGTTCCTATATTTGTCCGTAGATACGTGCGCGGACAGGGAGGGGGTGCGTGTCCATGTAAAACAGAGACGGAGAGTGAGGAAGACAGGGTGGTCAGTTGGTGGGCTGCTGAGAGGGGTGAAGCTCTGCGAGAGAGGAATCAAGAGAAAATGGAAAATTCAGCGAATACGAGAGAGGGAACAGACCTGGAAAACCGCCGAACAACCCTCGATTCTTCGATTCAATCGATGCAAACCTACACCCACACGTACTCTCAAATATATATGTATATATGTCTGTAGGTTGGCGTGAGATTTGTTTTAAAATCCTTTTACAATCCGCGAGAGGCGCACTCAATGCGCCAATGCCACAAGCGATTTTTTACCCTCCGTGTATATATATATATATATATATATATATATATATATATATATAAATACAGACTCTTTTCACTGCTCCGTGTATTTTTAGTTCGCTCATTCTTGTCGACTATAAACCTATGTGAATTGCGTGCGGAAAGACTACGGAAAGAGAGTTCCATCGCGAGCGAAACAAAAAACTAGAATTCTCATTTCTCTATTTTCTCTTTCTCTCTCTCTCTCTCTCTCTCTCTCAACTGACGCATGCACCCTACTCGCGTAATCCACTCTCTCCCCCTAACCCTCTGATTCGCGGCTTATTTTGTTTCGGTTTATTCGAAGAAACTATGTTTAAGGGGAGAAAGATAGGGCGAAGAAGGGAGGGAGGAAAGTAGTGCAGTCTGTGCAGTTGATAGTGACTGTGTTGTGCTGGAGGTATCTGGGGATTTTACGCATTCTAATAGTCTGCAAAAACATAGCTGAAGGGTGTCTCAAAATGATCGGACGATTTAAATTGCGCGCCATTTTTTTTCAATGTACTAATCTTTGACAACTGACATCAGGAAGGATCGAGGTTTACTCATGGAGAATTACACGCTCGAGCAATGCATAGAAATTGTTATTTGCTGCATTGTTACTGCATAGTTACTGCGAGTGAAGTTTCATGGTCGTGTTATAGTAATTTTTTTTTATATTTTCAAATAATATAATTTACTAAATATAGTAAATGGGTGAGAGAAGCTTGTAAATTTTACGAACTTCTCTCACGTATCATAAAGCAAGAACGAAGGATTTTTTTTTTTTCGATGCATAGTTTTTTTTATCAACGAAAAAGTAGCGTTTTTTTTTCACAAAAAATCCATACTTTCACTTTCGACGGCGGCTATTTTTTCGAAAATCAATATTTCATTAACCCTTCGAGTGCACACTGGGTCGTTGTGACCCGGTGATTTTTTTCAACGAATGTTTTGGCATTTAATTTTCGTTTTCGTCGAAAAATAAATTTAGGGCCATAAAATATGGATAATTTACTACAAAAAACGTCTTCACAAAAAAAAATGCATATTTACCGGAATACAACGATTTGAAAAACGCCTTGGGTCAGATTGACCCAAGATGCAGTTATAGTTTAGCGGCGGAGGTGTGCACTCGAAGGGTTAAATCCTTCGTCCAAGTGACTAGATATTTCCATGCAAAAACTAAAGTGGTCTCCGCGAGGAATTTTTTTTCAATCAGCCCAAACCATCTCATCTACCACATTTATAAATACTTTCGAATACAAAAATTGTAAAAGCTCCTCCAAACCATACGCTTTTGTGTAAAAAAGAAAATATGAAGTAAACCCGTTTTTCCCGAAAAAATATACGAGTATTCTTAACGCAAAATAATCGCCGCTTCCTGATCGATCGATATACAGCCCCGTCGCGTTTCATGGGCTGTTCCGTTATGTTTGACACACACCCGCATTTTTACCAGGCCCGTTAAGATTCGCGCGCGAAATTGGCTCCGGATACTGCTGATGTGAGAGGGAGAATCGCGCCCATGCCAAATGGTGGGTATTCGCGTGAAATTGTTGCAGTCCTTGCTTTGAGCGGAAGTGGAAGTGGTGATTGCAAAGCTCCGACGTTAACCAAAGTTGAAGTAGTTAAAGGGACGTGTGAACCAAAAAAAAATCCTACGCCAACAGCGTGAGGAGTTTCGGTGACGAGAATACGAGTCTGGGAGTGACTTGGCACGTCGAATGTAATTTTCACCCAGAGAACTGTGAACCAAACGTTCGTTCATGAGCCAAGAGGGAGTAGAAGAGACAGAGAGAGAGAGAGAGAGAGAGAGAGAGAGAGAGAGAGAGACATTACATTTTTCCACGTGCCTTTGCAAACTGGCGCATTAGCGTTATGCTTTGCATTATATCGTTCTCGAGTACTTGCGCATTTTCTCCCTCTCTCTCTCTCTCTCGATCTCTCCCTCGCTCTGCTTGCAGGTCGAGCAAAGCCCGAGAGAACAAACTTTCGCCGCTGTATGTTGCGATAAGGCGCTTGTGGTACCCTCTCTCGTAGCTCTTTTCCCCAATTCCCTCTTCACTTTTCCTTCCTCCGTCTCGGCCGCTCTGAATGCGTATGGCTCGACTTTTGCAAGTTTATAATGACCCACCTGTTTTCCCGGCACCGCATATACGCTAGGCTGCCCGGGGTCTACATATACGCCACCGAGAATTCGCACTTTCACGGATGGATTAAACGCGTTGGACGTGCTACGTGGCAAAATGAAAGCGCAAAGAACGCACTCTCGTTCGTTAGCCGACCAATAGTGAGATGGGCGACCGCCCAGTCGCGCTCGTTTTAAATTTACACTGAGGGAAATGTATAATGTTTTGCGAGCGGGTTTCAACTTCGTTTTAGATTTTCCCGACGACAATATTTTATAGTTACTGTTACTTTATTATATGTTTTAGTATATTTTACAGTTACTTCTAGTTACTGACAAAAGTATAGTAGTTTATTGATATATTAGCCGATGCGTGAATAATGCACGTATGGTAACCGCAACCACCAATCTTACTAGCACACGTTTATTTTTCGATGCTGCATAATATGCAGGATGTCCGATAGGAAGTTGCTGAAACTAAATAAGTGTCTCTTCCCTCCATGAATTCAATAGGGGTCCCTTTTTGTAAGGCGCATACCTGAGGCCCCGCAGTTTTATTCCAGCCGTGGTTGAAGCAAGTACGCGCGCGTCGAAATGAGTGAGCTCACCACGGAAGAAAAAGTACATCTTATCGAGTGCTTCTTCTCGAGGGGAAAAATGTATAGTAATGCGTCTAGAGGGTTTCGTACTAAGTTTCGAACTCATAGAGTTGCCAGCGAAAACACTCTGAAAAGGTAAGAATTGAATATTTATTCATATTCATCTATCACACAACTTGTGTTTCAATTCAATTGAACTGCATTGAAGTAATTTTACGTTAATTTTTGTAAGATAATCGATAACTTCGTGAAGTATGGTACACTCCAGGACCGTAGACACGAGTTGCCAGGTCCGTCTGTTACGGTGACTACACCAGAGAAGATCAACGAAGTTGAGAATTATTTCAAACAAAATCCAAATGATTCGATTCGGAAAGCTGCTCAAGCATTAAAAATAACCAAATCATCATTGCACAAGATTTTGAAATATTTTTTAAAGTTTCATCCGTATGAAATAAGCACTCGTCAATCGTTAACTGAGCATGTCATGACGAAACGCATCGAATTTTGCAACACTATTACGGGAATGTTTGAAGCCGAAGAACTTAATGAGAAATTGATTATTCATTCCGATGAAGCACATTTGTGGATGAATGGGTACGTAAACAAGCAAAATTACCGGTTTTGGGGAACGGAAAATCCCAACATATCGCTAGCGAAGTCCCTTCATCCACAGAAAGTAACGGCATGGGCAGCGATTTCAGTAAAAGGAATTTATTTGCAATTCTTGGAATCTACGGTAACAGGAGAGAGTTACAAACAGCTTTCGGAAACGAAATTCTTCCCTTATGCAAAAAAGAGGGGACTTGTTAAAAATGTTTACTTCATGCAAGATGGAGCGACGCCGCACCGGACTCATGAGGTGTTTGAAGCTATTCATCGCGTATATGGGACTCGAGTAATCGGTCTGGGGTACCCTAAATTTACGCAAGGCAGACTAGAATGGCCTCCGTACTCATCGGACCTGAACCCTAGTGATTTTTTCTTGTGGGGTTACATTAAAGATCATTGTTACGCTAAAAACCCCAGCACAGTAGAAGAACCGATCGCGGCCATCCAGGAAGTGGTTCGCGGCATTACGAACGATATGTTGGACACAGTTTTTCACAGTTTTCAAAAGAGAATTGATTTTTGTGCACAATCTAACGGTTCGCACTTCGAAAATATCTATCATTGATCACTGTACTTTTTCGTTATTTTTATAAGATGTGATAAATTGACATAAAAAATATTTGATTGGGTTTTATTTATGTGCGTTTAAAACTGCAGAGTTTCCTCTATTTAAAGCAAATTGGCTTTTCTGATTCTGTGCACGTGTTTTAAAATGACAGTCGATTAGTTTCAGCAACTTTCTATTGGACACCCTGCAGAAGGTATTCATAGGATGGATATTCCCTGACAGTATAAAAAATTTACTCCGACAAGATCCTAAAAGTGAACAGGACTAACATATTCAGGGTGTCCTGTTATGAATGGATAATTCTGCCGTCTATAGATCAGATCATAGCCTACTATATGCTGAAATTTCAATTTAGTAAAAGTGAACTTTTATACGCGTTTTTCTCGAATCTGTATTTTTCAAATTGGCTTCCATGATATCTCAAAAACTATTCAACGGATTTCGCTCAAACTTGTATGGTATAGTCAGTACATCTATAGTTCTCACCCGACCTAGTATACTTCCGATATCTACCATGGTTTTTTTAAGCTAAAAAAGTCGAAAAACAATGCCGAAATTTTGAACTTAACTTTTAAAACCGTGCCAATAATTCAATTTTCGATATTTTTACGTTACTGTCGTTCCGGCGATAGCCTCAGGTCTGCAAATAAAAATGCCGTTTGGTTTGTTTTTATTTCAGATGAGCAAAACCTCCGGAATCATGGCAGCCGTCGACCAACTTTTTTTTTACACATGAGCGTCTTCCGAAAAGTGATGTGAAGTCCATTCAACTCGTTATTTTTGTTTAATAAAATATTTAAAGAAGTAATTAAATCAAATTTATTTACTTATTTGAGTCACTATTTATAGACGAAAATGGTAGTAAAAAAAATGTCCTAAAAAATTGTAGGTCTGCGTTGTTGATGAAACCTCGGAAATGGATCATCCGAAACAAAAAATCAAACGGCTTTAGATTTAGTATTTAATGGCTATACCGCATATCATACGATTTTTGATATATCCCAAATTGACAAAATGGCGGACATTTTTCGAACAAAAACGTGCTTTTTTCACCGTTGTTGGAAAAAAAAAAATAGTAAATACCAACATTTAAAAAATCGTTGATATGCGCTATAGCTATAGCTGTGACGAATATGTGGTTAAAATTTCATAACGATCGGTTCAGTAGTTTCGAAGATTTTATCTACAAGCCGTCGAAAAACGTTGTTTCGAGAAAAACGCGTTCAAAGTTTGTTTGGGTTACGTAAATACAGAAAAACCATTTTTCAATGTATTTCGAAAGTGTATTTTTTCAGTGTAACAACTTTTACATAAATATCAAGATCTATAATATAAACCTATTTTTTTTAATCATAAAAATAGCCTTTTTAGCGTTTAAAGTGAGAAGAATCCTTATAAACTATAGGGAATTTTACTACTCCCTCTTCTATCATGGGCATTTTTGTAAATAGCAGACTTTTTTCCCCGTGCTTGGAAATAATCGGAGGTAATCGATGGAATTTTCGCTTGCACTTCTCGATTTCTCTCGCGAGTTCGCTTCCACGCTGATCTTTGATAAATTTCGTATTCGATTAGGCGAAAATTCGCCCAGGCGGAATTTCATGTGTCGCCAAGACTGATCGACTTTGAGCGTCGTCGGTATTGTTCAAGCGTAATTGATCGATATCTATAGAACGTCGTCGAGAGGTTTGATTCGTATTTGATTTTCCCAAGTGTCGAATACATAGTCGCGTGCTTTATTCCTCGGAGGGACGTAACGTCATAATCTTTTATGAACTTACCGGTAGCGGACGAAGTCGTGGGTTGATAGGGCGCCCCGCCTGGACCAGCAGGCTGTCCCCCTGGTGTGGTCGGTGCACCACCATGAGATGTCGGTATTCCCCGATGGGGTTGCGAGTGCGCCGCTGTTGTATGAGCGTGGGAGTACGATTGGGTTAGCGAATGAAGTGGCTCGTGAAAAACGTAAGCGGGATAACCCTCGGCTCGTTGTTGAAGGCAGCTACCGCCCATCGAGCCACCGAGGCTCCCCGACATCGAACTGCAAACGGAAAAAAATCTTTTTGTGTAGAACGATATTTTTTTCGAATTGTTATTTGCTATTTTGGATGTACAAGCGGGTATTTTAATGTTTATGTTGTGTTGATAAATTGCTATATTCGTGTAAACGTATATAGTTATTAATAATAGCCATATCGTAGGTTGGTGACCGATTTCTTTGCAATGTGCAGTACATGACTTTGTGATGTGGAGACTATTTTTATTTGAATTAAATTTTGACGATTTTCGAACATAGGAGTTTCATTAATTTGTTTGTACAGTCGAACCTCGATATAAGGAATCTCTAGGGAAGTTCATTATATTGAGGGTTTGTTATATCGAAGTCGTGTTCCTTGAAAAGTTGTTTAAAAATATATAAATTAGTACTATAATATAGGGATATTTTTGAAAAGAAAGAAACGTTTTAATTAGAGACATTTTTACAAGCAATTAGCAATTAGAGCCTAATGGATATTACGATGTGGTTGTATCAAGGTTTCGGGTGTCTATCGGAAGGGAATGGACAAATATTCGTCATATCGCGGATTTCGTTATATAGAGGTTCGACTGTATATATATTTATTAATCATATCCATATTGTAGATAAATACAAATGTATTTTATACGGATATTTGATTTTCTTATACATTTAATAGTCAAAGGACACATTGGCTATTATTCTATTGGTGCAAGAAAAAGTTGGAATTTAGGATGAAAATAAAGTAACCGACCATAAACTTCCAAAACCTGTTCAAAGTACCCTCATTTCACTACTCTTTGGACAGCTACGCGCTCACGATGTGGCGTTCGTATCTGAGTTCAGTGTTACCAGTTACCAAGAACTAAATTGCGTGTTTGCCACATTTCAACTTGGTTAATAACTTATTCGCGATGTAAATAAACGAAAAAGATTAATAACATTTCTAAACAGTCAGTTACATGCATTACACATATTTATTAGCTGAAATTGATTTATTTTACGTAACCGAAAATTTGATTATTCGGGGTTGGCAGCCGTTACAGGTGCCCGTGTTTAAGGGACTATACCAGTGTGACACTTTCAAAAAATCGATTTTTTTTTGCCTTTTTCGACAGTTTATACTTTCAAGAACACCCTGTAAAAATTTCAAGGCCGTCTGTCTAATAATTTTATCTTGCAGAAATCAATAGTTGAATCTTTGAACGCGTTTTTCTCGAAATGGGATTTTTCAAATTTGCTGACATTGTAACTCAAAGAGCAATTATCCGATTGACTTGAAATTTGAACTGAGTACTCTCGAATATATTTACTCTACAATGACGTAGGATATTTTTGATTGGATGAAAATTGACGATTTGGCATTGAAAAACAACGACCATTTTATGGGCAAGAAAACAGACTTTTTTCATAACTACGCCATTTTGTTAGATTTTCATATTTTTCGAAAATCCTACGTCATTGTGCAGGAAATACCTTCCAGTTTAACGACATTTTTTCCTCTTTCGGTTTCAGCCACTCAATCGGCCGGAATCATGTCAGCAGGGGAGGAACTTTTTTTTAGCGCCTCCGAAGGCAGCGCATGAGTCGCTTGGATCTCAATATTTTTCAATGAAAAAATTACGTAATATAGGTCAAATATAGCCAAATATATTCTTAATTTTCCGAAACATTTAATCGAGTACTTTTCTTCCAAAAAATTCCCGAAAATCACCCAAAAGTTTCAGCGATCACACTGGTATAGCCTCTTATGCGGAGGGTCGGGGTTTCAGCCTGAAAAAAAAACACTTTTTTGCGAATTTTTTTCATCTATAGGGATAGAGTGAATTTTTTTTCGAAACCACTTTTTCAAAGTCCGTGTTCACTGCCATTTGAAAACTACATGACCGATTTATTTCAAACTTGGTACACACTTTCTACATATAAAATACCTCCCCCCAACGGTTAGTTTGAGTGTTTTTTTTTACATTGAGGGGGTTTTCCACCCCCAAAATGGCGGAATTTTTCGTGAAAATAGATAGACAGATAGAAAATAAAGTGAAAAATAGCACTTTTCACTTTACATGACCACCAAAAATTTAGAATTGAAAAAAAAATTATCAAAGACCGTTGGGGTGAGGATTTGATGATACTTTGACTAAATTTTAATGGTACTTGATTTCAGATAATGTCTAGCTGAGATACAGTGAACACCGCAAATCGTGTTTTTCCAAAGGCCTTCTTGGAAAAGCTTTGTCACCGGCTTGTTTGTGGATATTCTCGCGTACAAATTTCACGGAATGTTCTTGAAATGACACTTGACAATGTACAAAAGGTTTCAATAAATTTACTCTATCCAAACAGATGAAAAAAATTCGCAAAAAAGTGTTTTTTTTTCACGCTGAAACCCCCCACCCTTCCCTTAAGCGTTCCCCGTTTGCCGTCTGCTCGGCAAAGACCCTGAGCAGCCTCCTGAGCAGCGGTATTGTTGGGAACGAGGTTAGTTCGTGTAATGTCGGTTTACCTGTAAGTGTCGGGCATCGTGGCGATTGGCTGTGGTATCGACGAGTACATCGCGTTGAAACCAGCGTTCAACGGTATTCTCGGCGTCGCCGCGCCCGCCGGAGCCGGCGCCGTTCCACTTCCGCCTCCACCGTTCACAACCTGATCAACGGCGGTTCTCCTCTGAGTTCGCAGTTTCTCCTCCCTGCGCCACTTTGCCCTACGATTGCTGAACCATACCTGGAGAGACAACGGCACATAGGGATTTCTCCCGTTGTAAGAAGGCTACACCTTCCGGGCTGTGGATCGGGCGCGTGACGCGACACTTGAGTGACGGTCGACGCGATGCATTTTCAATCACATTCGCAACCATGCACTTTCACTCTCGCTGCATGCTTGCGCCACGGACGGGAAGGTTCGGGTTTTTTGTTTGGTACGAGTTATCAGACGAGGCGAAGTTCATTCCATTTGGCGTTCGGTCGTTTGGTTTACGGACAGTTGGAGACATCGGTACTTCGATCGACTTCAATTTATTTATGCTGCTGGAATTTGCGTCATTGGAATGCAACCATAAATCGCTCGCTTGAAGACTTCAGGGAGTTTGAAAAAGCGATCTCTGTATCATTCGAGGAGCTGGCGAACAAAACCGCACTTCTCCACGTTGGGTCAATTTTTTTTTTTCGTTTGCTTCGAGCACAACTTTATTAGCTCGTAAATTATTTTGCATCATACCTGGCTCTGAATACCTTAAAATTGGTGAAAACTGCCTTTTCAAGCAGAAACGGACTTGTCCATGACCGGCTGGATGAAAAATTAGTAACGGATGAACAAAGTGATGACGATGATGACATTGAATGGGATTGTTCTGAGCCTGACATGGAAGAGTTTGTGTAGGAAGTTCAAATTGATAATAACAAACCAATTTATAATCAATTCGAAGAATCTGTTTTATTTGGGAAAGGGGATTGTGCAAAATAACAATAAAAAAAAACAAATGGTAATTAGTATTTTTATTAAACTAAAGCTAGGTCCAGGCTTTCATTTTGATAGAGCCTTCATATGAAGGCTCTTCTAACATATTAATATTAAAACATTATTATATATTAATATATATTTTCATATATTAATATTAATATATTAATATATTAACAAATAACTATAACTATATTAACAAATTATAATATTATATAGTATATAATATTAATATATTTATATAAATATAGTAATATATTAATATTTATATATTTATATTTTTATATTAATATTATATATTATATCATATTATAATTTGTTAATATAGAATATATATAAGCTCTATGATATATATCACAGCTTAAAATTCTAAATCATCTCTATTTGGTTATTTTGGTTTTTGACCTCTCCTGTCAAAAAGTAATTCATGGACAAGTCCGGTTCTGTTCGCCAGCTCCTCATTTCGAGGGTCTATCCGATGGGGAATTCTCGGCCGGTTGTAAATATTAGTGATTTTTTTTTCGAAGGCTCGAAATTACGCCGGTTAAACGCGGAAAACGTGCTTACATACACATTCGACGATTTTCAAGAGAAATTGAACAGTTTGCGGAAAGTTAATGGTAAATTCGTGGTCATGGGGTAAAAATACATCGCTATGGACTCATCAAAAATTATTTAAAATTCAAATTTGTTCAACGTCTCGGCCAAAAACGAGTATTCACATTCAATCGCTGTGCATTTCTTCTCAATTTCGATTTGAAACTCCGCTCGGCGCGCATTTTTTTTCCGAAATCGTTTTGTCTAAAAACTGCCGCTTCTTAACAACTTTCATATCAATATCTATAATGTAAACCTATCAAAAAAATTCATGAAAATAGCCCTTTTTAGCGTCTGAAGTGAGAAGACCCCTTAAACCCGTTTTTCCACCGACAAAAAAAAACATGTCCAATTGTTTTCGATGCTCAGTCACCTACATGAGTTTCAACAAAACCAAAATCTTCACTTAACCCCTTCGTTGGAAGGGAGAATTCGACAAGAAGTGCCCAAAAAGGCAAGACATTTTTTTTATCCTGAAAACTTGTACTCTTGTCATTTTGAGGGTGCTGATCACGAATTAAAACTCGACTGAATCTGCAAAAATATATCGGAGCGAACCAAAAATCACTTCAATCGTATTCATCGACTAATCAAAGACGACTACACGCGAATGCGATCGCATCACATCCGCTGCAAGTAGAACAGCCCTACATTGGTCAGACGCGGACGCGATGACAACTTTGTCAGGCGTTAATCCGGGAAATTCAACCTGCCCTCGCCATCGTCCCACGCGTCTTTCGTCAGTCGCAAACAGCGACGAAACGCGAAATAGTTGCTAAAAATCGCCCAACATCTGCCGGCGGATAAAATATGAAAAATGGCGTAAAAATGAGTCGAGGGGTTGAACGCGGTGAAAAGCTTTTGCAAAGCTTCAGCGACAAAAGAAAGTACCAGCCCTTGAATTTTCCCGACAGGGCTGTAGGTATTTGCCCACTTCGCCCCCCCCCCTCTCTCTTGAGCCGCCTCTTTTCGCGACGTTAGCTTTCGGCCATTTCGTCAGAGATTCCTCGATGATAATCGGGCAACACGGGGTAGCGCCTGGTGGTGAATCGGCAAGTAGTTGTATATACATACATATACAGATATCCCCACATACAAAATATCCCGCATAGCGGTGTATATACGTATAGGCAGGAGGTAGAAAACCGGGAATGGCCAATCAGAGGGCAACCTCCCCGGGGACGGGACGGGTTGCCATGGTTGCGTCCGAACCCTCTTAGGCTTTCTGCTCGATCCCTCACTCGAGCGACTGCTCGCAGCAACCATCGTCCCTCTTTCTCCCTGCCTCCCCCTCCCCACTGCTCCCCTCGACCCCTTTCTCCCTCCCTCCCTCTTGCCCTTTGCCTTCCAGCGTGTCTACCTCACTTTCGTCTATACCGAAGGCCATCATCTGTTCTCCCTCGCTCCCGATGTTCCTCTCGCGTACCACCCTCCCTGGACCCTCACGCTCAAGACGTAAGACGCTATATCTATAAGCACACGACGTGGATATTCTCGCGCACCATCCACGAGACTGTAGCTCCTCCTTGTGTGCGTGTATCCATCCTCGTGGACTCGCCTATAACTATAACGGTAAACGGATTCGGTAGGGCGACTGTACAGGTATAGCGTATAATAATATGAACTGTACAACCTGGTACTATCGGCAAACCTCGCAGTAGCGTAACCCTGCGTTGTTCTCTCTCGGTCTCTTTGTCTCTCGGGCTTCGTCCCTCCC
>OY723396.1:24166845-24254213 GCA_963210295.1 Ophion ellenae | reverse complement strand
GAGAAAAAAAATCGGCCCTCGCACCTTCTGGGAGAGCAGCCGTGCACGCCCATGTAGCATGGACAGGGGAATCCCGACAGACGTGACCCGATTCGACGGAGACTATCCGCGACAGAATGCAAAGTCCTTCGCGGCTTGGCCGATGCAGATGATAGTGGCATGACGTTGGAGTAGTTGACGACACCGTCAGGACTAGAAATGCATACCGGCTACGCGGGGATACGATAAATGGAAGAATTACGTGCGCGCGACTGCAGTTTTTGCATTTTGTTCTTTCATGGCAAAAATGAAGTTGATGTAGAGGACGAGAAATGCAAAAAAAAAACAAGGGTGAAATTCTTCCTGCGTAAATGGCAAATTTTTAGTCCTGCGATAACTCTCAACTTTCATCATCACGAGGATATATATATATTTGACTTATTATTAGTGTTATTACAGGAGAAACACCATATATCGGATAACTCTTTCGGAAAACTTTTGGTTGCCCGGCTACAAAAATGGCGTAACAGCGAACTGATGTTACTTTTCGCCAGCGTGCAAAAATATTGTTTCGCGATAAAAAGTGTTGTTTTCATTGAAGTAAGTCCAAATAATTTATATTTTTGTTATTTTTCACGAACCATAGTATTTATTCTACGTAATAAATATTTGATGTTGGCAAAAATAGCAATATGTACAAAAATGTTACTGTACATATTCGGTCATGTCAAATCTTAGAATCGGATACTTAATCGAGCCTAACATTGGATATCCGTTCGTGCCAAAATGTACCTACCTAATCACAAGTTAAAACAATAAATGTTTCATTTTATATTAAAATAGTCTCTTAATATCGGACATAAGAAAAATTGAGTTTGAGCCCTTATCTGATAATAGGCATTGTTTTTTAAAACTATGATTTTTGTAGTTTTTCGTAAAACAATCTAACTCAAAATATTAAAATGTGTAAAATAATGACTAGCGTCTTGTTGTTCCTGACATGTAGATCATAAAATCGTAATATTTGAAAATCTTAGCAATTGTTTACTTTCTTTTTTCAATTTCAAACAACAGTTTTCGATGTATGGTTCCTTTCTCCTACCACAAAAAATATCACTATTACTATAAAAGTATTATTATTACCATAAAGGTTTATATTATTATAAATAATAATAATATAAATGTATATGGCATCAATAATATTTTATTATTAGATTATTACAGATAATTATTATTATTACCATAAATATGATGATTATTATCACAAAGATAAGCCACCAGCTTCCAGCCTGGGAAGATTAATAGATAAATATTTTTCAAAATCCATCATCACTTCACTATAATCAATGTCTTCGTGATTCAATCTGCTGATCATAAATCCTCCAAAATTCATTTTTACACCCACACCAAAGCTGACGAACACTTTTTTTCTTTTTCGAGCTTTTCATAAAACTCTCCATTTTTGTAACTGCGTTACGAAGAAATAATTGACTGTAAGGGATGATGGGAGAATTTGCGGTATGTAGCTTACCGGATCGTTTGAGCAACGAATCGTCGCGGCCGTGGAGCTGTCCACCGGGCAAAAGCGACTGTCCGGAGCCGGGTGTCGCCGCCGACGGTATACCGCTCGCTAAGGGATGATGAGACGGGGTCGCCGAGTACCACGCCGGTGGCCAACCGGTCGCCTGCCCGTTGAACATTCTCAGCTTGTCGTAAACACTCTCGGCGCCCTGATGAGCCTGCACCGCTGCGGCCTGTTGCTCCTTCTGCGACGCCAGATTTCTCAATACCCTGTTTATCGAGGATACCTGCGGCAAAAAAAAAGGGAACGCGTGAGATTTTTTTCTTCTTCTCTCGGCAGAACCAACACAACCCTGTCGAGCTTGGACGCGAATTCGATATAGATGACTTATCGTCCCGTAGCATGTCTCTCAGATCGGAAAAAGAAAACCCAACGCTGTGGTGACTCGAGTGACGTGAGGCAGTATGGAAAACGTCGAAATTATCGGAAAAATCGTGCTTAGCTTCTTGAAATGATTTTAAAAAAAGGACAAATTCATTTTTGGAATTTTTTAATTGATAACAATCATGAAAAAAATTTGACGACCTGAAAGATGCAGAGATACTGCTTATCATCACGTGATGTTTAGAAAAAGTGCATACTGTATATGTACAGGGTATCCTGTTATGAATGGATAATCCTGCAACTGTTGATAGGTCAGATCATGTCCTACTATATGCTGGAATTTCAGTTTAGTAAAAGTCCCACGATTTTCGAGACAAAAATCATCTGGTTCTTTGCATGCCATTTCTACAAATGATAACTTTTTTCGCCGGGTTTTTAAAAAAATACTCTTCGTTATTAGTTTCATCTAGAAAAGTCTTCATTATAACCTTAAATGTTAAGGAAACTTTATGCAAAAAGACCTTATGCAGAATTTCACACAAACCAATTCAAACATCTGAATTCGATAGCCTGCGGTGTAAAAAAAATGTACTACGCATATCGTGCCAATTACTTTAAAAAGTTGCTCAGTTATTGTCGATTCAATTCATTTGTAAAAATGGCACGCGAAAAGCCAAAAACAGATGATTACTTTCAAAAAAAATTAAAAATCGGAAAACCGTGGGACTTTTACTAAACTGAAATTCTAGCGAATAGGTCAGACATGATATGACCTATCGACAGTTGCAGGATTATCCATTCATAACACGACATCGTGTATAGTGTATATATGTACAGGGGGACAATTGTAAGGTGGCCTTGTGTTTTTCGGTCTTGCGCGGAGATTGTCAAGTCCTCTTCGAAAAAAAAATATAGCGTATTTTTGTGATTAGTAGTATGTAACACAAAAGATTGAGCATTCAGAAAAAGAATCAAAATTTCATTTTCAGCACAGCAGGCTAACGATAATTAAATTCCGAAAACAAAAAACTCCGGAAAAACGATGTGTAGCTGGTCATCAAGAAAAAAATTATCAACGATTTACTTTAAAGTAGATTAATGGAATTCAATAATAATTTTAAAAACGATTATTTAGGAGTGTTTTGTATTCGGAATTCAATTATCTTTATTCTGCGGAATTCAAAATGGTAACTAGATTTTTCTTCCAGGATGCTCATATTTTTCTCAGGTGGGAAATCTTCGCGCACAGAGCCTAAAAAATGTGACCACCTTGTGATTTTTATATATATATATATATATATACATACACATATATATATATGTATATACATACACATATATATATATATATATGAATACGAATTTCAACTGATCGATCAGTGAGGCAAGATCCTGCAGATAAACCTTTGTTTTTCAAGTACGACGAAGTCGAAAAAAACGAAGTATGCACGCATTGTACAGGGCCAAGTAAAGGAAAGATGGGCCGAGAGGTATTTTCTTTTGACGAAAAAAAGGAGAATCTCTGCCGGCATATTCGAGACTGACAACGACAATGACGTTCATCCAGAGGGTTGTCTGGATTTGAAGTACACACACACGCGCGCACACACACACACACACATTTATATATGTATGTATATAATCCCAAGGGCTGATATTCTACAACGTCGTACATACATTCGTAAAATGGTGTACGTGAAAAGTAAAGTATCCGCAGAGTCGTCTTCGCAGTCGTCCCCGTTGACGTCGTTGCGTCTCGCGGGAACGTTCAAGGGAGCCCGGATGAAAGGACACCGCCATCCAATTATTACATAAAATGCTTTCCCTTCTCTTCCCGCTGTACTTCCTCCCCCCTGAACCCCTGCTTTTGCTCGTTCTATCTCTCTGTCTCGCTTCCTCGCTCTCACAACACCCTCACAACACCCTCGCTCTTTCCTGCTGTACCAGAACACGAGTTAACGTTTCCACGGTCGATCTATACGTGTAGTACACGCGGAAGGAAGGAGCCTCGCACAATCGGCCGAGGCACCGTGCACCACGAGAGGCAACCAGTGGCCGATCTTGAAACTTATAACGAGCGGGGGCGCGGCGAGACGTATGGAAACAGACGTAACAGCACGGTTTTTCGACTTTACCCTCTTGTTCTTTCGCTCGTTTCCGCACTTCCGCGAGATATACGTCGATAAGTGTTCAACGCTGCTGGGAGAAGAGGGAAATGGTTTTTTTTTCTTCTTTTTGGTTTTTGGGACGTGTAATTTCATTTTTTTCACCTTTTTGATTGCCGTATCGAGTAGAGCCGTGAAAAGTTACCGGAAGAATGTCATCCTCGTGTCAATTGGTTTGGCGGAATCGAAAGAGTAATAAGGAAATCGTTTCCGGTGGACCCCGCAATTTAGTTAATTTTTGGATATGTTATTTTTCATCGAAATGCTAGAGACACGTATTTTTTTTATCGGCGGAATAACAGTTTTAAGGGGTGAAATTTGCCCTCAAAGCTGAACACCCTTAGAGAGACTTTTGCACTTTCGCATATTTCTAAATTTTTGGAAAGTGAAAAATTTGCCTTAAAAATCGTCAGATAATTGTTAATAACAAATGAACTATGCAATATAAAGAAAAATCCTACGTACTTCCATAGACAATGTATTTTTCAAGATATATTTACTTTTTCAAGTGAATCGGTCGAAAATTGTCTGAGTTATGTTTCCGGCCAACGTGAAAAATACAGTTTTGAGATAAACGCTGGACAGCCGCCATTTTGAAATTAATCGCTTCAAAAAGATTATTGTATACAGTCACTGATATGTATGATAAACACCCTTTTTTCTAATCGCGATTTATTTTGTAGTTTTTTTTTCTGAAAAAAAAAATCCCCATAAAGCCTATTTTTTCTGCCTCTAGAGTGGCCTAACCCTTTGAGGTATCAAGCGCATTTTTTTTATTATTCGCCATAAGCATTACTCTCGAATTAGTTTTATTCGAATATTTGCTTATGTTCTTATTTGGCCATCGATCAACATTTGTTCTCCGATGTATTAAAATTCTTACAGATACATATAAAACAATATAAAATAAATTTTCCACACAAAATATGAGGCTCCGTCTACCCATGACGTCACTTCCGTTTGATTGCCTCCACATGAACGACGTACATTTAAAAAATCCAAATTTCGTTTTTTATTACGGTGTTGAAGTTTGCATCGTTGGAATCCAACGAAAGTTCATCTCAATTTCTCAAATTTCTTCATTTTTATTGTGGTCTATAATTTGTTTTTGAAGATTAGGTTTGTGGACCTCCAATCAGTCGGCGAAATAAATGTGGGCGATAGCACAAAAAATAACTTTCGTAGCGTTCCAAAGACGCAAACTTTAACATCATCTTTTCTTGCCTAAGCTCTCCCACGCACCCCCAGATTTTCATTTCAAATAATTGCGTCTTGTGGACGGCAGACATGTGTGCTGCGTTTCGTTATACTCTCAGATATAAGGAGAGAAAGCTTAATGAAAAAATGGTACGTTATTTTTTATATGTTTTCTATGTCCAAACGGTCCATAAGAGAAACTTTTAGGAAAATTTCAGAATCATTCGCTACATAACTATATAGCAATTAATTGCAACCGACATTCTGCTTACGTTCTCATTTAGTCGTCTCAAAACTCATGCTCCAATAAATTAAAAAAGCAGCAAACACATATAAAACATAAAAAACAAACTATTAACAACAAATTTGAGGCTCGGTCTACCGAAAACGTCACTTCCGTCCGATTTCCTCGACATCTGCGACGTACATTGAACAAATCGGAATTTCATCTCAATTTGCCTGATGTCTCTCACACACCCTCAGCTTTTCATCTCAAATTATTGCGTTCTGTGGGCCCAGACATGTTTGCTGCGTTTCTTTATACTTTCACATATAAGGAGAAAAAGCTTAATGAAAAAATGGTACAAAATGTTCTAAATTTTTTCTATGACCATGACACTTCTTGGAAAATTTCAGAATCATTCGCTACATAACTAAATGGCAATTAACTGCAACTGAAATGTTGCTTACTTTCTCACTTGGTCGCCTCAACACCCGTGCTCCAATAAATAAAAATATCAGCAAACACATATAAAACAATTTAAAATAAACTTCAAACACCCAAGGCTTGCTCTACCCACGACGTCACTTCCGTCTGATTTTCTCCGCATCTGCTTTGTCCATCGAAAAAAATCAAATTTCGGCTTTTTTTGCCCGAGCTCTCTCACGCAGCTTTTCTCTCCTCAGCTTTTCATCTTAAATTATTGCATTTTGTGTACACCAGACATTTGCAGCGAAAAATCCTCCCACAGCGACGCAGTTGCCTCATCCAACGAGCGCGACAGCCTGCAAGTAGTACGAACCAACGCACGAGCCGACTGGCATTGTCCGCCTTCTCGCTGACTGCGAGCAAGCGACGGAAGACTCGAAAGGGTGCGATCGGCCGTGGGGGCGGGCGGGGGGGGGGGGTGTATCGCGGGTTTTTTTAACGTAGCCGAAGCGAGAATCCCCACATCAGTATGTACAGTGTAGTTTTGTGCTCTGTATGTACACGGTAAGCCCTCTCGATGCTGTGCTGCCGCTTTCGCGTCGGCTGCTGCTGTTCCCCGGGTTTTCGCCACACAACAGCCGCAGCGTCGATGCAGACCATTACACGCGCGACCGGACACGAATAATTGTGCAACACGCTTAACTGATCCCATTCACCCTGATTCTACCCGCTTTCCGCCATCAAGGCCTCCATCTCTCGGCTTCTCTCGCTCTCGCTCAGCCTCTCGCTCAGCCTCTCGCTCAGCCTCTCCCCTCTTGCTCTCTGTCACCCCCTCGGCCCAACTTTCTCCGTCTCTCTTCGGTCTGCACCCTCCCCCCTTCGCCCCACCGCACGAATTCGTGATCCAACCCCCCGCGCCCCTCTGGCGGACCAGCCTCTCCGCATCGTCGATATACGCGCCGCAACGACGCTTTTCGCGCGCGTTCATCCCCGTGTATCCTACGTGGCCTGGCGCTCCTGCACCCGGTTCGAGATATAAAATTAAGGGGTTAGGCCACAACGGGTGTAAAATCATGTGCGAATTTAACAATTTTTTTTTCGTTTGAAAAAGTGATTCACTCATAAATTTAATTACACATCTATTTGGCATGAATATCAAGCTGTTAGAAAATATATAGTTTTTCTCGATGTACAAAATGGCCGACTACTCGAAACTTCTCGAAACAGCTTTTTTCTCAATTGGCGTGACAAATAACTTCGACAACTTTCACTCGATTTACTTCAAATTTAAAAGTTATGTGCCTCATTGCATTTCGCAGAGAAGTACGTACGGAATTTTTGATTGATCGATAACTTTTCATTTTATGAGCAGCACTGGATTTCGATAGTATCGAGAAATCGGAATATCGGACCAAAGATCCGATATTGGACTCGAATAATCCTGATATTCCGATATCGGAGTTGAAAACGTGAAAAATAATTTTAACTGTTATTATTTTCATTTAAGGCGAGAAACCAGTTTAGATTACTCACAAAATCGATTTTTTTTATTCCATAAATTGTTGGTAAAACTATTCAAAAATATGTTCCCAAAGTAGTATAAATAGTTCATTACTGCGTTGAATTTTTGTTTTCGGTTTTTTTAGTCGCATTTTTCTCGAAACGACTTTTTTTCAATTTGTGTACACTCTAGCTCAAAAAGTTTCTAACCTATAATTTTAGAACGTGATAGTTTCTATATATATTTACGCTCTATATGAACCTAAATTTGGGGTACTATCATTGTTTGAAGTATATTTTTTATAGCAAAAATGGTTATAAAATAATGGCCAAGATACCCTTTTGTTTATCACCCCTAAAAAGGCAATGATCAATTTTTGGTCAGAGTTAGGTTCATATAGAAGGAAAACATGTTCTTAAAGTAATCTTCAAACCGGATTGATTTCCGACGAAAACTGTGGCCTCCAAGATATACACAAATAGCAAAGTCTGATGGCGACCTTCGATGGGCGGCAAGTTATATGAACCATATTTTCAGATGAAATGCTTCGAAAAAATTTAAATATTTGTTCGAAAATATGTATAAAATATTCCCAAAGTTTAAATAAATTCTATTCGTTCATTTCTTGTAAAAAAAATCATGAAAATCACTAAAAAAACGTACTCCTAAATTGGTTTCTCGCCTTGAGATAGTTAAAGCTCTGAATGGCATGCAGGGCCTTCGGTCCAAACCAACTTCACCTCTGCAATAATGTCAAAGGAATCGGTCTTGATGGAAAAATGCGGCAACTTTTCAGGAATTTTCTTGTCAATTTCCTCGAGCCATGAAAGAAAAATGATGGAACGAGAGAAAAAATGCATCGAAGGGCGCGATGAATTCCCATGCTCTTCGGATAGTTGGCGTATTCGTTTCGCACAGGCCAGAGGCATTATTTCACCGTGCCTCGGCGTCCCTTTTTTTTCTTTCACGGTTCGGTGGGTCTTTTATAGGCAGACCTGATTGATCAACCCCCGCCATTGCGGCGGGGCTGTATAAGGGCTGGCACGCGGGATACTCAGCATCCCCTTGCCGTATAGGAAGAGCATGAGAACGACGGTGGATAACGACGCTTACGCGTGCCAGAACCGTCGGGGTCCTGATACACCGGACGCCTAATATACTTTACCAATGTCACGATGATCCGAATGCAAAAACCATAAAAATGAAATGTTACTCGCCAAAGCTGGTATAATCAATAGGCAGACCATTTTTGACACTTTCCAATGGCACTTGTATGCTCTCTTGTATACCCTTTCGAGCTTTTACGATCCCAGCCTTTTCAAGATGGTCTCAATTTTTTTGATGAATTATTTATTTGTGAAATATTCTATTCATGACGTATTTAGCGAGTATTTTATTAAAAATTATTCATCGAGTATTTTTTTAAAAATCATTTATCAAGTATTTTATTTTAAATCATTCATCAAGTATTTTATTTTAAATTATTTATCAAGTATTTTATTTTGCAATATATTTTCTGTATTGTAAAGAAGTTTTCCGAGCTTTTACGATCCCATCCCTGTCGAAATTGTCTTCATTTTATAATGGATTATTTATTTGTGAAGTATTTTATTCGTGGCGTACTTATAAAGTATTTTATTTAAAATTATTTAACACGTATTTTATTTTTCATTGATTTTTCTTGATTGAAAACAAGGTTTTTGAGCTTTTACGCTCCCATCCCTGTCAAAATTGTCTTAATTTTATAACGAATTATTTATTTGTGCAGTATTTTATTCATGACGTATCAAGTATTTTATTTCAAATTATTTATCAAGTATTTATCAATTATTTTATTTTTCTATAAATCATTCATCCATTAGGCATCGCCGCTTATAAACAAAAATCTTAATTTCTCTCCTACGAAGCTCACTGGTAACCTTCTCGTAAATTATTTTTTAATGTTTCTTTGACATAATATTCATCAACATCTGAGAATTTTATTCCTCGTTGGCACGTGCTCTTGTACTCCCGTTTTGTACAAACGCTTTTCAAGAGCTCATTGACGCGCTGGATCAAATTTACACTGTGTCAAAGTTGTAACCTGCAGTTCCGAAGTAAGTTTCGCGACAGTTCGCGCTCGGCGCAAGTGAGTTATACGCTCGCTTTGGTATACATTGAAGCTGCAATCTTACAAGTCGAGGAGCAATTAATGCTCCAGAGTATTCACTTTCCGTACGAGACCGAGATCCGAGGGAATGGAGAAAGTAGCATACCGTCGAGACGGGTTCGCCCGGAATAAAAGCTGACTATAGTTTTTGGTAGGTGAATATATCGAATATGGAGGGAAATTTTTTGAGCGGAGTGCAACGTGAAATAATAATGAAATATCATAGGTTGATGAAGAGATAAAACATATTAATCGTCATAAAAACAACAACAACAAAATAATAATAAATTAATTATAACAATATAATTAACTATTAACATTAACTATAATAATGATTAATAACTAATAAATGATATTAACTAATTTAATAATATCATAAAAATGAATATATTAATTAATTAATATTAATTATAATGTCAATAACGAATAAAATTATTATTATTATTATTTTATGCCCAAAGTAGAGCCAATGAAAAATACCCAAAAACGCACGAAATGTTTACAAAATTCCATTAAAATTGGCAAGTTAAAATAATCGTCACGTTTATCTTCGCAGGCGCATCATTACATCGCCAAAATAACAAACTCCCTATAATATAAAAACGATACAACCTGCCTTCTAATGTCTCTACCTACGAGCCGACAAATCCCGACAAAAATCCCCAAAAAAAATATTTCCACGGCAATAAAGCTGCCCCCATCAGGTATCAAAAAAAGGAAGCAAAGGCAGCCGTAGTTTCGACGGCGAAAAATACCAGAAAACCGATGCCAATTGTTTACGCGGCGTAAACGAATACACTACAGGAATGATAAATTGTAATTTCTAATTTTTCCTCGCCTCGTGTTCCATACATTGGTGAAAAGCCAACGGGAACCGTGATTCCCTTTGGGTGGTGGCTCATCGGGACACCGTTCCCCTGGTTGCATTCCGTCGCGTGCCGGAGACGCGTTAGTACGTACGTGACCTCCGTTCATCGCTCATCCGAGTACACTGTCCCAGGGGGCGGGGGGAGGGGGGCTGCGGCAATGGTAGGGAACCGTACGATGGCTTGGATAGCAGGAAGTATGTTTGCCGGACGAGAGAAAAGCACATCAACCCTGCATCATACGAGAGAACGAAAGAGAGAGAGAGAGAGAGAGAGAGAGAGAGAGAGAACGAAAGAGAGAGAGAAAGAGAGAGAGAGAGAGAGAGAGAGAGAGAGCACATCAACCCTGCGTCATACGAGAGAAAGAGACAGATCTGAGGATGGGGGCGAATTCTTCTTGAAGCGTTTCCAGTATACAACGCTATGTTGGTACGATCGCGTTCCCGGGACCTAGAGGGTGGACGCAGTGAGTCGCGAAAAGCGCGTATAGCTGAGCTTCTCTGCTCACACACACGCACCCGCACACACACACACACACACACACACACACACACACACACACTAACACACACACACACATGGTAGCCACTGTTCTCTCATACGAGGGTTGGACACGACGGTCGAGTTCGCGTAATGGACCGATTACCCCACCCAAGCCGATCGTATTGACGAGACTTTGATTAGGGTCGAGTGGCCGGATCCGACGGGTAAGTGCCGTGCCCACCAAACTCGCCCTCGGAATCTCCCTACGTACGACGACACACACCCACCCACACACCCACACACACACACACACACACACACACACACACACACACACACACACACACACACACACACACACACACACACATATATGTATATATATATGCAGTGTATCTCTGCGTGTATGGCCCTTGATAAGTCTTCTACCAGCATCGAAATCACCTACGCCCGTCTCCGACCTACTGCGCGGTTCATTGATGACCGCGGCGGCGGATCCATCGCCAACGCGCGAAGCCAAACGCGACACTTCCTTACTTCGTATGAAAGCTTTCTTTTGCTTCCCTTGTGGGGGAAGTTTTGGGGTTCTTGGATAGGTTGCCGAAATTTTAATGGCAACCTATCCTATATAATCTTGTCAGAATGTTTCGGAATATGGGAAAACGACGTTTGGAAAGAAGTGGTGAGTGTAGGCTAGAGCGGGGCCGGGTTGAAATTCCGAATTCAGAATGATCAGAACGCTGAAAACTCCGAAAGAATACTACCCCGAGAGATCAAAACTCCGAAAGAATTTTACACGAAAGACCAAAACTCCGAAAATCTTAACGGGGCCGTTCAGATAAAATTCAGATAAAAAAAATGTTGAAATAATTCATCGATTTAATGAAAATTTTGAAACTTTTAAAACTTCCATAGCCGAATTATTTTGACGGTTTTCAGATTTTCGGAGTTTTGGTCTTTCGTATAAAATTCTTTCGGGGTAGTATTCTTTCGAAGTTTTGAGTGTTCTGATCATTCAAAGTTCGGAAATCCAACCCGGCCCCATCTTGAATTTCGGAATATTAAAATTCGGAATTTTAAACCGTCGGAGCATTCAAAGTTCGGAATTTCAACCCAGCCCCTGTAGAGCCACCAAAGAGTGCGCGCTACCATAAAGTACGCAGTGGCATATGTCATTTCAAGGTGTTAGACAACAAACTCGCTTTGGGGATGGCGTTCCGAGCAACAACAAAAATTGCTCATACGATCAGACTGTTCTTTTTAGGTGTATCAAGAAACGGACGAACTTATGTCATCTTGTCTTTTCGAGGGCACTCTGCTGGATCGCCCAATCGATACGATTTCGAACGGTTAAGGCCTTAGGCCACTCTAGAGGCCGAATAAATAGGCTTTTTGGGGATTTTTTTTTTCAGAAAAACTACAAAATAAATCGAGATTACAAAAACGGATGTTTATCATACATATCAGTGAGTATATACAATCATTTTTTTTGAACGATGAATTTCAAAATGGCGACTGTGCAGCGTTTATCTCAAAACTGCATTTTTTAAGTTGGCCGGAAACATAACTCAGACAATTTTCAACCGATTCACTTGAAATGTTGAATATATCTTGAAAAATACATTGTCTATGGAAGTACGTAGGATTTTTTGTTTATATTGCATAGTTCATTTGTTATTAACAATTATCTGACGATTTTTTAGGCAAATTTTTGAAAAGTGAAAAATTTCGTCAGATAATTGTTAATTACAAATAAACTATGCAATGTAAAAAAAAAAATCCTACGGACTTCCATAGACAATGTAGTTTTCAAGATATATTCAACATTTCAAGTGAATCGGTAGAAAATTGTCTGAGTTATGTTTCCGGCCAACTTCAAAACTGCAGTTTTGAGATAAACGCTGCACAGCCGCCATTTTGAGATTAATCGCTTCAAAAAAATTATTGTATACAGTCACTGATATGTATGACGAACACCCTTTTTTGCAATCTCGATTTATTTTGTAGTTTTCCTGAAAAAAAATCCCCATAAAGCCTATCTTTTCGGCCCCTAGAGCGGCCTGACCCCTTAAGATCATTTCCGTATGGAGAACTTGCGAACACAATTGTTATGTGTACTTACACTTGGTATGTTGTCGTTATTGCAGACGCCTTCCTGCAACAGCCGATCCCGAATTTCCCACGCGAATATCGAGGGACACTCGCGCTTGTAGTCCGCGATCTTGTTGACGACCGGCGTCGTCGCGACCCTCGGTTTGCTTCCACCAATCGCGCGAGGCTTTATCGACCCGGTCTCGTAGTATCTGCGCAACACGATAATCACCGAAACGTTATGACCAAATGTCAAGTCACGTGTGACGTTGAATATCAATGCTCGTATAGTATAATCGACGCGGCGACAAACGTTACGAAAATGTTTCATAATCCAATGAAACCCCCTTAAAATCTGAAGATTCAACCAATTTTCGTGAAATTGAATTACGACATTTCGGCTAAAATACTTTATATATCAATGTGAAAAAAGTTACCGGATATATAAAATTTGGGGAATTTTAAGGGTCAAAAATGCGTTTTTTTCTCAAATCCTGAAAAATCTGAAGCCTTCGGCAAATTTCCGCAAAATTTTATCCGAAAATGCTCCGTACGATACGCTATTTCCGCGAAAAAATTTGGCGAGCTACCTCAAAAACTGAAATTTAGGGCGGAATTAAGGGGTGTGATTTATGTGAGGAATTTTTTTTCTGATTTTTATTATTTTGCTTTTTAAAGAAGAATTTCTTTACTATTTTTCAGACTGAGAGTTTGTTAGTTATTACTACTTTTTAGGCTTTAGAAATTTGACCAGCTACCTCAAAAAGTGAAATTTAGGGTGGAATTAAGGGGGGTGATTGAGGCGAGGAAATTTTTTGCTGATTTTCATTATTTTTTTTTTTTAAGGAAAGATTTCTTACCATTTTTGGACTTAGGGTATGTTTTATTACTACTTTTGGCTATTGCATGATATTCTTTAAATTTGTTAATCTTTTAAAATGGCGAAGGTATGGCTCCTCTTCTAGACCGCTTTTTCAAAACTGGCGTGACGTATAGCCAAAAAACTGGTCAACCGATTCTGATGTAATCACGTATAAATATTTGTAACCTTATTATCTAAAACATGACCCTAAATGTTTTTGAAAATACAAAAGTCTTTTTATATTGCAAAATGTAGCAATTTTTCGGAAAATTCAATGTTTTTTTTTTCAAAGCGTACCATTTCTACGTTTTCCACCATTTCTCACTTTTTCTTGGTTCATACTCTGCGCAAGAGTGTTAGTGGAAGAAAAATCTTCGTTAATGGTTTGTCAGAATAATCTCTCTGACGCTACGTGTTACGCCGTCTGACAATATCCGCCGCAACGCGTTTAGAAAACCGTGCCATTTTTCCGCCATTTTTGAAGATTAACACTATTTAAAAAAAACCATGTATCAGCCCTAAGTCTCAAAATCGGAAAAGAAATCTTAACTCGGAAAAAAACCCGAAATTCAGGAATTTCCCCCACCCCCTTAAAAAAATGTTGAACTGCATTTAAAAAGGGCTCGGACGATTTTCACTGAATTCTTTCGACTTTTCTTACCTCCCGAGTATTTTGGAGACGCAGCCATTGCTGACCTGGAGAATCCGCGATATATCACAGGGTCTAGCCCCGCTGTGGGCCAATTCGACGATTTTTTGCCTCGTGGCGTCGGGCAACGGTCTCCCA
Source organism: Ophion ellenae (assembly GCA_963210295.1). Taxonomy (NCBI): domain Eukaryota; kingdom Metazoa; phylum Arthropoda; class Insecta; order Hymenoptera; family Ichneumonidae; genus Ophion; species Ophion ellenae. The sequence continues at coordinate 24,239,578 of OY723396.1, read as the reverse complement.
TTGACGTAAACGCCACCGAGCTGATTAACCCCGCTGTGTCCGGCAGCCGAGCACCCAAATATTGAGTTCTGACCGACCATGGAACCCCCACCGATTCCCGGACCACCCCCGTGCATCAAATCTTCCTCTGTGGAAACGAAACGTCAAGTGTCATTGATCGATCTGTCGTTATAGCATACGCATAGTTATATCTACATACATATGTACGTGTATGAAATTTGTGTAGCATTAGCATCCGTTGGGTCAACAGCAAGCGAGCACGGACGTGCCAAAGGGTAAACATACAAATATGTCTCCATTCCCATCAATCGCGAGGGCTACAAGGATCGAGAAGCAAAGGCCAAAGCATCAACCGTACGAGTGCTTCACACTCACCAAACAGCAGCGAATTGTAATTACTTGTGAAAGCCTGACTAAGGAATTTCTGGGGAATTGACGATACCATTTGATTCTAATTTATACAGTAAATTCTTTGCCATATACTGAAGGCACCCTCCAAATTTTAAATCGATCGTCTGCACCGTTTCTATAAAATTTACAATTCAACATACTTTTTAACATAGGGAGATGCCTAATTGTCATAATGTGAAGGGAGGCGAAATTGTCATAAGGACAATCCGATTTCGCTCAATTTTGTATATGTTATTTTTCATCGAAATCTAGGAGACACGTATTTTTTTTGTCGGCGTAAAAACGTTTTTAAGGGGTGAAAATTACCATTCAAGTTGGACACGCTCAGAGTGATTTTTGCAGTTTCGCATATTTCTTAGCACGATCAAACAGCAGCGAATTGTAATTACTTACGAAAGTCTGATTGAGGAATTTCTGGGGAATTGACGATACGATTTGATTCTAATTTATACAGTAAATTCTTTGCCATATACTGAAGGCATCCTCCAAATTTTAAATCGCTCGTCTGCACCGTTTCTATAAAATTTACAACTGAACAAACCCTTTTTAACACAGGGAGATGCCTAATTGTCATAATGTGAAGGGAGGCGAAATTGTCGTAAGGACAATCCGATTTCGCTCAATTTTTTATATGTTATTTTTCATCAAAATCTAAGAGACGCGTATTTTTTTTTGTCGGCGTAAAAACGTTTTTAAGGGGTGAAAATTACCATTCAAGTCGGACACCCTTAGAGTGATTTTTGCAGTTTCGCATATTTTCGATCAAAATATTAGATTGAAAGCAATTGGAGGATAATGCTTATGGCGAATAATGAGGATGCATATTTTCAATTCCGAGGGGGTCAATTGGTAGAAATATATAGGCGTTGAAAGTTAAACAAATTGTATAACTTGGAAACATTTTTGAAATATTTTAACGACACCAACTGCATTCGAGAGAGCCAAAAAAAATAGAAGATACGGTTTTTGGGTTTTTCGAAATACGCGTTTGAGGGGTGACTACCTTATATATGCTACCATTTCCGATGTTCCTTTTTGCGTTCGATTTGAGATATGTTATTCTTGATCGAAATCTAATTGTGAGTAATTTGACAATTTTCATGACATTTTAAACATTTTTTCACACTATTTCGTGCATAAAACTGCCATTCAGCGATGAGCTCAGGCTCCCTGAGTTAAAAAGTGTTTCTTCAATTGTAAATTGTTTAGATAGGGTGTAGAAGATCGACTTAAAATTTAGAGGGTGTATTCAGTATATGACAAAGACTTGACTGTATAAATTTGAATCAAATGGTAATCATATCGTCAATTGTCCTAAAACTCCTTAAGGGGCTACATCTACCTGAAGGCCTGAAAAAGGCTTAAAATCCGAAAAAAATGCTGGGAAACGATTGGTGAAAAAAAACCGTATTTTTTTCAACACGAAGATCTTTCAACTGAGAGCCTTTAATTAAAATCACCTAAAAATATCGAAACACAACAAAAACCTGGCCGCCGGCAGATGATACTGCTTTCAAAGTAGGTGGACACGATATCTCGAGAACCACTTGATGAATTATTTCCAAATTTACAGAAGATACGATGAGAAACATTTAAAGGTCGTTGACGATCTCACTTTTCTAAAGTCGATCCTCATTTTTTGATAGTTCGGTAAAAATGACGACTTTTTCAATAGATTTTGTATGCTCGACTTCCAATTCGTCGCCACGTTGTTAAAAATAATAATTCAAAAAACCAACGATCGTCAACGACTCGTATTTATTATAAACTTAAATAATCCGTTTGTTTTTCCGATTTCGGATGGAGCGTTTAATCTGGGGAGTGTCCACCGCCGAACGTTGCGAAAATAATTTCACCATCCGCCAGCAGCCATGTTTTTTGTGTTTTCCCGTATTATTGGTATTTTTTTTTAAGGCTCTCATTATATTTTTCTTTGTGTTTAAAAAAAATGCGTTTCTGTTTCACCAACCGTTTCTCAGAAAAGAATCCAAATTTGGCAATTTTTGCGGGCCTCTAGGTGCAGCCCCTTAACCTTTTCTCGCTATTCTCCATCAAATAAACATGTATCAACATTTTCTCATTCTCTTCTACGCGAGTTTGCATAGGAGAGTGAAAAATATTGTGCGCATAGGTAGAAAGAGGTCACAACGAGAGCATTGCACCCTTGGTAGCAAAAAGAAAAAGGAAAGAACTTCCATCATATTAATAGAATGATTATCCCATTGGCTGGCTCGAGATAACTATAAAGAAAAGAGTCTTCGTTTTTTGCTCAAAATCGATAATGGACGGGATAGTTGTATACCTTTGTCAGGCTACAGGTTATATATCTCCATTTTTATATCTATTTTCCTTCAACCCTCTCTCTTCTCCCTATCCAGCCTCCCACCCCCTTTTATCTGCTCCATTCTCTCTCGGTTCGATATGAGCCAACTTCAAAGAATTTTTCCCGAGCGTGCGACTGATCATCACAGGGGTAGTTTTTTTCCCCGTGAAACTTTGCGCCAAGTACGATGAGATTCAGCGTTACATCGTGCTTGCATCAAAGCATCGTTGCACCCGATGTGATAGATTTACAGCAATTTATCATATAATATAAAATAAAAATTCTGAAATTTCTTGACCATTTCTTCTTTTTTTAAATGCACAAAATAGCCGATTTTTCCAGCCCAAAGTTTTCAGCAATCTGTCCGAACAATGTGACGTGAACGAGAACAGTGAGCTCTCAATTCCGTGGGAAAGCGTCGCGCACAAGTGCTAAATGCATCTTGCAATTAACGAATTTAATTAATCCCGCGACACGATGAGTTCCACTTTTCAAAGCGAGAGAGTGACAAGAAATAGTTGGAATGTAATTTAAGTGGGCTCTTTGCTACTCTTGCCCGACGTCGTCGTACTCGTCGGCGTTGTCGAGGACGACGACGATGAGAGAAAACGTCGCCCAAGGGGTGCACACGCAAACGCCCGTGAACCTCTCACCGAAAACCCTCCATCGCCCTCAAGGTTCCACGCCTCGGGTCGCCGTAAATTCGCAAAACATCCCCACCTGCTTCTCTCTCTCTCTCTCTCTCTCTCTCTCTCTCCCTCTCTCTCTCTCTCTCACTCTCTCTCTCTTTCTCTCTACCTCTCCCTCTCGTTTTTTACGTTTTTTACATTTTTGTTTCATTGTTAGTTTTTATATAGAATCTTTTTATTTCTTTCGTAACTTTTGTGTCATTAAGGCCTTAGGCCTAAGGCTAGAGGCCGAAAAAATAGGCTTTTTGGGGATTTTTTTTCACAAAAACTACAAAATAAGTCGAGTGAACAAAAAAGGGTGTTTATCATACATATCAGTGGCTGTATACAATCATTTTTATGAAGCGATTAATTTCAAAATGGCGGCTGTGCAGCGTTTATCTCAAAAATGCATTTTTTAAGTTGGCCGGAAACATAACTCAGACAATTTTCAACCGATTCACTTGAAATGTTGAATATATCTTGAAAAATACATTGTCTATGGAAGTACGTAGGATTTTTTTTTATATTGCATAGTTCATTTGTTATTAACAATTATCTGAAGATTTTTTAGGCAAACTTTTGGGAAGTGATAAATTTTGTCAGACAATTGTTAATAACAAATTAGCTATGCAATATATAAAAAATCCTACGCACTTCCGTAGGCAATGTATTTTCCAAGATATATTCAACATTTCAAGTGAATCGGATGAGAATTGTTTGAGTTATGTTTCCGGCCAACTTAAAAAATGCATTTTTGAGATAAACGCTGCCCAGCCGCCATTTTGAAATGAATCGCTTCAAGAAAATTTTTGTATACAGTCACTGATATGTATGATAAACACCCTTTTTTGTAATCTCGATTTATTTTGTAGTTTTTCTGAAAAAAAATTCCCCTAAAAACCCTATTTTTTCAGCCTCAAGAGTGGCCTTAGGCCTTAACGAACGACAATTTATTGCTGTTATTATGATTTTTATTATATAGATTCTGTTCATTTTCTACTGTATGATTTCTTGTATTATTTGTAGTAGTTTTCTTCACCTTTAGTTTTTAGTTTTTATATTGTATAGAATCTTTTTATTTCTATTGTATCTTCGTCTGTATAATTTTCTATTCGTCTGCTTAGTCAAATTTGTGCGATAGTATTCTTGGGCATAATAAATAATATCAATCAATCGATTAATCTCTCTCTCTCGCTCTCTCTCCCTCCCCCCTCTCCCTCCCTCTCTGTCTTTCTCATTCCACTCTACTTTCAACAAACTTGCGGCTGTGTCAAAGACTTTCTGCGTCGTTTTGGCGACACGACGAACATCATGAAAACCCACCCTTTTCTCACGTCAAACAATTGCTCCATTATCTACTCTTGTTGCGGAACGTTTGTGTCAACGAACTATCGTGACTGCAAAAGTAATTCCCGCTTCTTCTGTCACTATAAACAGAATCAACTGATTCAAGACACAAACTGCTCTTGCTTGCGGTCTTTTATGACCCCAACCCCGCCACTTTCACCCTGCACTTGCCACTTTGCTACTTCCGGTCCCTTGGAGAACCGCCCCCGAACGAAGCTACTCGTTTCCTGATGCCCTGCTCTATCGCATTAGCACGAGGGCACAGAGGAACTGTGGATAAGACTCGGTAGATGGCGTGGAAGCTAGTGCGCGGCTAAGCGGTCACCCATCCGAGTATCGGCCCAGGCCGGCCGTGCTCGCTCTGTGCCGAGGCCGTCAACTACTGCCGATTCTTCAGCGATCATATGTGCTCAGTCTAACAATAAACTATCCCTATGGGGGTACAGACATACGTGCAAACACAGACGTTGGAGTCGTTGCTTGACGCATTTTTGGCTCTACACTTTTAAAAGGGGGGGATACCTTGAGGCGAGGAAGAAATTTGATGATTTTCATGACTTTTTTTAAATGAAAGATTTCTTCACCATTTTTCAGACTTGGGGTAGGTTTTATTACTACTTTTGGCTCTTAAATGGTGTTTTTTAAAAATTAATCGTTAAAAATCGGGAGGTATGGCACGGTCTTCTAAACTGCATTTTCAAAGCTGGCGTGACGTATAGCTAAAAAACTAATCGACCGATTCTGATTGAATTTAAAAACTAAATGTTTTTGAAAACAAAAATAAGTATTTATTTTATCGCAAAATGTACCCATTTTTTCGGAAAACTCAATCATTTTGTTTCCAAGCGTACTATTTAATCGATTTTCAAAATGTATTACTTTTTCTTGGTTCGTATTCTGCGTATGAGCGTCAATAAAGAAAAATCTTCGTTGGTTTGGCTGTCTGACAACATCCGTCGCAACCCGTTCAAAAAATCGTGTCATAACTTCGTCATTTTTAAAGATTAATAAAAAAAAATACCACGTAACAGCCAAAAGTAGTAATAAAACATACCCTAAGTCTCAAAAATGGTAAAAGAATCTTGCATTTAAAAAAATCATGATAAACTGCCATTTTTTCCTCGCCTAAAGGTATCTCCCTCTTTAAGGAGTGTATTACGGGTGTTTTTCTATATCTATATTTCTGACGGATAGTAACAATTGCAAATTTCATATTTTATACATATATATATATATATATATATATATATATATATATAAAATATGAAATTTGCAATTGTTACTATCCGTCAGAATATATATATATATATATATATATATATATATATATATATATATATATATATATATATATATATCGCACAAGACCCCTTCGTACGTATTTATATATACATATTCACGGAGGACGCACGAACGCTACTACAATAGTCTAAAAATACACAAAGCTTTCAATTATTGCTACCATTACTTCGAGAAATTCCTTTTCAAACTCTAAATCCCTCATTCCGTCTCATAAATTCAATCCTGCGACTGCAAAAACTCAGCTCGTTATCCAATTGTCCTATGGGGTGAGCAAATTGCCACAAATGTTGGTATCTTGTTACGAAATTGCCAATGCACATAAAAGGGATGGAAAAGTTGGTGAATGCTTTGGGATAAGGGACACGATACAGAATAACATGAATTTCCTAATGCTTTCTCTGTCTCTCTGTCTCTACATTCTGAGATTTATTCGGAACTGTTAGCCAAAACGTATATATCGAGACCTCTGGTCGATGCTCGGGTGTCAGTATTCCAAGGATTCACCTCTGTCTTTGTCTGTCTGCCTCTCTCTCTCTCTCTCTCTCTCTCCCTCTCTCTCTACCTCAATTTTTTTCTTTCTCCTGTCCGGCTTAACTCCTCTCAACGAGTAGAGAATTTTTCGTTCACGAGACACAAAGAAGAAACGAGGGAACGTATACAGGACTTTCGAAGAGGCTGCTGCTGCCACTGCGCTACATCCTTGAGAGCAAGGAAAAGAGATATATGCCAGTCTACTGGTATTTTGCTCTTCAACAACTCCCTGGCTCGTCACTTTGTCGTTCTTTTTTCTGATGCTCCTTTTTTTTATAATGCCTGCCGGTATAACGACCTGATGTTAGGCGGCAACGTGAAAAGGTTTTGCTCGATCGAATACCTGACACATAAAGATATATGCATACGTGTATGTATAAAGCATATATATATATATATAGCGGCCCAACTTAAACGCTTCAACGATCGATGAGGGTAAAGATAATTCTTGCAAACCTCGGTTTCTAAGACGCGCACGTCGACGATCTCTCTATTCGTTTTTTCTCTTTTTTCTGTTTCTTTTTCTAAAAAAAAGTCCTTATCTGTAATGTCTACCTAGAATAATTCGTCGACTAATTATTCTAGAAAGCTATTCGAAAGTATTATAGAATTATAGAAGTATTATAGAGTTATAGAATTATAGAAAGTATTATAGAATTATAGAAAGTATTATAGAATTATAGAATTATAGAAGCATTATCGAAAAATGTCTGTTCTGGAATTTTAGAAAATTCTCGATACTACAATGCTAGAAAATTTTCTCGTCTGGAATTCTGGAACAAAAATCTGTTCGAAAAGTCTAAAAAATCCTGTATTTTGGAAATTTGGAAAACTCTATATCTTAGAGTTCTAGCCTATTTCTATTTTCTAGAATTTTAGAAAATTCTCCATGCTAGAATTTTAGAAAACTCCCTATACTGAAATTCTACAAAATTCTGTATTCTATAATTATAGAAAAAAAATGTTCCGGAACTTTAAAACATTCTCTATTCCAGAGGTTTGGAAAATTCTGTGTCACAGAATTGTATCCGATATCTACATTCCAGAATTCTCGCAAGATGTTCCAAAATAGAATTCTAAACAAATGATCTATTGTGTAGACTTCTAGAAAAGTAGGATACCTCTAGAAAAGTAGGAGACTTCTAGAAAAGTAGTAGATTTCTAGAAAAATAGTAGACTTCTAGAAAAGTAGGAGCCTTCTAGAAAAGTAGTAGACTTCTAGAAAATCGTTAGTTCTGGAACTGTAGAATAATAATTACAATGTCTGACTTCTTTTCGAAAAAGAATCTATAACTATTTTTATCTACAAAATTCACGTTTCGACGATCTTTTGTTTCTTTCTCAAAGCGCAAATATCGGATAATTCTTCCATTGGCAAACGAAATGAACACATTTTTTCCTTCAGCAATTTGTAACTTTACCATTCATAAAACCAAAAAAACTATCATTAAAAGAAAGGTGTGCCTTTTAGCCAACAATGCACTCAACGTAACGAATGAACTTCAGCTGAATTTATTTACATTTAGATACGCATGACAGTTTTTTAGTTGGAGGAAACAGTCGTGACCGTACGAACAAAGATCGGACACGTCACAGATCCTGGTGTGCATTGATATGATAAATTGTGACGATAAACTGCACAACGTAATCATAATTTTTCAACAGATACATGCTCGGAATCTCTTGAATAGCTGTCTTTGCGAATTAATTACGATGTGAAACACTGAGATTCGAAGCGTCTTTGCGAAAGCAGCTATTTGATTTACACCATAACTTAACAAGTACGAAATAATTAAGTAATCGGTATTAAAAGTTTTTTATCGAACCTCGATGCAGGGTAATGTCTGAAACAGCTCGATGCTGCACCTCCGCGAGAAGAAAGGAGTAATCTATGAACATAGTAACAAGTAGTAATGTTCGTTAAATATTGTCGAGTAAAAGTCACCACGTTGATTAAAAAAAAATTCTAAATAGCCACGATATAGTGGAAAATTCATTGACGGTCAGGAGCCAATAACCTAAGACCGAAAATCATTTTTGTCGCCACGTTCGGATACATTTATATATAGATTGGCTTCTTGCTCTCGGCCGATGTGACGCGGGCATCTTCTTAACGATATCCAACTTGAATATTGTCCTAGGGCTACATATGGGGAAATGAAACCTCATATCTTCAAATAATGTAATTAAATTTTTTAACTGTGTGGCATGCTTGAGCTTTCCAACTCGAGTGGTGGCATTCAATAATTTTTTCTCCCGTTTTATACACACGGAAAATTCGCTCCTTGCGTCCAAACATAAAAAAACTCGACACCTGATTGACATTTACCAAATCCGGGGGAATATTCTTCGGGCTGGTCCGCGCAGCTCTGCAAATTTTTTTTTTCACTATTTCTACTTTTGCACAAACTGCAGCTGGTGCAAAGATGCACTTTTTTTATTTTCCACAGTTACACATGCATTTTCTAAGCAGATTTGCCCAAAAACGATAAAATCGAAATTATTTAAGGGGTTATATACAGATAAAATTTTCGAAAAAACGTTTTTTTATTTATTTTATTTTCGTAATGTACATATATTCAAGTACACACACAGAAAATTTCTTGTCAATGCGGCAAATATTCTGGAAGTTACACGCACACTTGTAATGACGTGTCAGAGCGTTCGAAAGTGTTTTTGAAACATTGAACGCGTTTTTCTCAAAAGGGTGTTTTTAAAGTCGGTGAGCAAGATTTCTCGGAAACGGCTGAACGGATCAGCCTGAAAATTTAACACGATCTTTTCAAGTATATTTTTTAGTAATTAATCGAAGGTTTTCTCTCGCCGATAAATATTTTCTATTTTATAAACAATTTAAGGCCTAAATTTTTGTCAAAAATTATTATTTTTCTTATTCCTTCGATCAATTACAAGATAATCTATTAAATGAACGAAATATTTTTGGTTTTTTCATTTTAGATGATCCAGTCCAGAGATATTGTCTTCACCGCAAGAGGCCTTTATTTTAATTATTTTAACAAATAAAAAATGTTAAAATACAGTTAAAAGTTCCCATAACATGTGTACAAATTCTTACGTTAATAGATGGAAAAGTCTTGTCAAGAAAACTTCTTGAAAAATCGATCTTTTTGAACCTCCTGACCGTATATAATCCCTCAAAAGCTTTCGAAAGCTGTAAAGCTGGACTTTCAGAATTTCCAGCCGGGTTTGGCAATACTAATTAGTTACTGAGGCAAATTTCAACGTAAGAAGCAGATCCGGATGAACCAAATAGGGAAAAAATGATCGAGCGCCACTTATAAGAAACATGCCTTAAGGGGGGGAGATACCTTTAGGGCGAGGAGAAAATTTGCTGATTTTCATTATTTTTTTTCAACGGAAAGATTTTTTCACGATTTTTTAAACTTAGGATATATTTTATTACTACTTTTGGCTCTTACAGGATATTTTTTTTATTAATCCCTAAAAATGGCGGCGGCATGTCACGATCATCTAAACTGCATTTTCAACAATCGCGTGACGTATAGCTAGAAAACTAATCGATCGATTCTGATGAAATTTGCTATAAATCTTTTTAACCTTATTGTCTAAAACATGACCCTAGATGTTTTTGAAAATTAGAAAAAAAAACAGTTTTTATTGCCAAATGTAGTAATTTTCTCGCCAAATTCAATCGTTTTGTCCACCGTCGATTTTGTTGAAGCTGATATATGTGATAAAGCATTGAAAACTACCAGACACGTATTTTCTTGATCGGCGGAAAAACGGTTTTAAGGGGGGAACCCACCCCTCAAAGAAAACCCTTAATTAATTTTTATTTCAATACTTCCATAGTGGATGTTTCATCGATTCACATTAGAAGAAATTTGATTATTGTTTCATTCAGATCGGTAGACTACTTGTGGGTGAAACTCCAAAACCACCCCTTGACATGCCTTTCTTTGAGGGGTAGTTTCCTCCCTCAAAACCGTTTTTTCGCCGATAAGAAAAAATACGTGGCTAATAGTTTTCAACGCTCCACCATATATATAACCTTCAACAAAATCGAAGGCGGGCACTCAAGATTTCCTTGTTGGACTTGGGTTCAAATTTGGCACGAGTTAAAAAAGTCTAGTACTATTATCTGAAGGAGCAAAGGTTGATTTTCTTTTCGACACACCCCAGTATCCATGTGTACATGTACGTACAAGATTATACAGTATATATTATATATAGACACATGGGACACATTTTTTATTTATAATTTCACGTTAATCTACGCGACGACTAAGGCAAAAGCGAGTCATGCGCCACAAAGTGAGGCAAAAAGGTTCCACTTGACTGAGCGTGAAACGGGACACAGATTAAATCCCATCCTGTTGGGGTGCGGGATGTCGCGACGCCCTCTCTCTCTCTCTCTCTCTCTCTCTCTCTCTTTCTCTCTCTCTCTCTCTTTCTCTCTCGTTTTTCGCATTTTGCTTCTTCTCTACTCTCCTCGGTCCTCGTTCGGTCGAGGCTCGTTGCCTTCCCTCCAGCGCACCACCTCCCTCATCTGCACGGGGGTTGACGAGAAGCGCAAGAGCGCATCGATGTACGTACACGTATACGCTCGTGCATACAACCACTGCACACACCATAGGCAACGACGTAACTCGCGAGGTTGGCGTCGTCTGAGTCTCTCTCTCTCTCTCTCTCTCTCTCTCTTTCTCTCTCTCTCTCTCCCTCCCTCTATTGCGTCCTCATCAAGTTCTACGCATCTCCCAGTAGCTGCTCCTCATTCGGCGGCAAACAACCCTCTCAACCCTTCGGTATACTTCGTCCAATAGACGCGTATAATTCAGAAATTCGCCGAGGGCGCTACAGCTAATATGCGACTGAGGTCAAATCGAATCGTCTTTGAAATTTATGTATACATTTTTTTATTTAATAAATTATATTTAGTATAAATTATATTTAGTATAAATTATATTTAGTATAAATTATATTTAGTATAAATTAAAGCGCTACGCGCTTCTTCGCGACGCGCAGCCAAGACCGAGGCGGGCTTGACGTTTTGACAATTGTGTAGGAACTATTCAGCGGTAACGAATCCTCACGGAATGAACATTGCACAACAAACATCTTTGCAACTCGCAGCAGGGTGCCTCAACGACATTTTTGTCTTTGGGCCTATAGGAAACAATGTTGGTGTGTGAAAATGAAAGAAATTAAACGTGCAGGTCAATATTGAGAGGGGCAAGCTCTTTATTGATATTTTCTTAATTTTTGCACCTCCGCATTTATTATTTTTATTAAATAAAAATAATAAATGCGAGATGTGATGAATACGCACAATAAACCGATGTTTTTTTTTCGTTGGGCCTATAGGGAAAAAATGTTGGTGTGTGATATAAAAAAATTGAGAAAAATCAAGCCTACAGATCACTATTAAAATTAAGGACAAACTATTTATTGATACTTTCTTATTTTTTGCTTGACATCGTTATTTTTTACGTGTTGAGTAAAAATGATAGACCCGGAATTGGATGAACATGCAAAAGAAATCGATTATTTTTCTTCGTGCCGATACCGATAAAGGTGAATACTTGATGAAAAAAAGTCTGGTACCAATTAAACCTACAGTTCACTATTACAAGGTGGCGCAAACTTTTCATCCATATTTACTTAATGTATGCCTCAAATAATGGTTTTTACGTGTTAAGTAAAAACAATAGATATAGAATGTGATGGATATGCAAAAGAAATCGTTTTTTTGCTCTGGGCCCCCAACGAACAACGTCAGTACTTCATTTTAAAAAGTGTCAAAAAATTAAACCCGCAGCTCAACCTTAAAAGGTGACGCACATATATCGACATTCTCTTAATTTCGGCTCACACCAATTCGTTCTCACGACGAAAACCAATACACACAAAACGCGATAAGAAGTCAACAATCGTGCTTTTCGGCCAGACAAATCATTTTTTTTCGCCATTCCGTTCGTGGGTCATCCCAGTGGAATATTCCCTCCAGACGGGCGATACCCGAAAAGTGCGCGACTCCGATTGCACATCGAATGCTGAAAGACGCGAGTAGGAGAGTCACCGAAAACCACCCGTTGAGAGACTCGCGAGGGCAATACATCGATTATTTACTAATCGCGCTCTTTGCCCCCGGAATAAGAAGATTGCGTTCGTTAGTACGGGCAGCGAGTGTGAAATGTGAAGAAATCCGTTCGAATGATCTTATTATCGAGACGTGTGCCCATCAATTATTCCGATATGCCTCGTTTCGTAACAGGCATCCATTATTCTTTGGTAGCCCAATCTTCCATCCTTACAATGAGCACATCGTTAATTTTTAAACCACCCCTCCATACCGCCCCCTCATTTATGGGGCTGTTATTCCCGTCATTGGGTATAATAGAGCCAATATGTACGATTCTATCGTCGCGCGATGCAAGGAAAAGACACACATACACCCCTACACAACACCTACACACACACACACACACACACACACACACACACACACACACACACACACACACACACACACACACACACACACACACACACACACACACACACACACACACACACACACACACACACACACATCTACACCTACACGGACACACACATCTACACAAAACACAAACACACACCTACACCCACGCACACACTTCCACACCTACGCCCACACACACCTACGCGCACGCACACACACACACACACACACACACACACACACACACACACACACACACACTCACACGCACACACACACGCACACACACACGCACGCACGCACACAGAAGACCAAAAGAGTGCAAAAAATTAGAGGAATCAAAGAAACTCCCTATCAATTACAGTTTACGGTCGGAAATTATCCATAATCACTCCCATCCGTTCGTCAATTTGGGGAACAAATGTGCACCTTTGCGAAGAGACCGAGAGACCGATGGATGAGCGAGAATCGGCATATATAGCCGAGAGCACTGGGAGTCACTGATTTGGACGATTGGAATTGCATCGAATGTGCAATGGTCCACACACATACACACACGAATCCCGGGGGATTGTTCAGCGCCGGCTGTGGCGAGGGAGGAACGAGAGAGGTTCGCACAGACGAAAAGAGGGACGAAAAGGGACAAAGAGTGCGAGCGCGAATGCTGTTTTGTACAATTCCCGACCAGCGAGCATATCGGCATCGATAGCCGTAAAAGCATCCCGATATACCGATCGATGCGGTCGGTGGACGCAGTCACGCGCGCTCGGCGAGAGGCGATTGGCATTATCCTCTCCTCTCGTCCTGCCCCGCTACCCCTTTTTAGTCCTCATATATACACCGGCGGCCATTTCTGCCGCGGCACTCGCACTCCTCTTTCCTTCTCTCGTCGCTTTCTCTTTCTCTCTCTCTCTCTCTCTCCCTCTCTCTTCCGCGATATAGATTCGCACGCATTCACGTAACGTGCCATTAATCGTTATTCGATAATGGAAACAAAACACGATTCGAAGCGGATAATGCGCTCTCTAATTCGGCGAGAGCGTTCCCCGTCAACGTTTCGCACCACGCCGCCAGCCAGGCCTGAAGTTTACGTCATCGGTGTAAATATATATGTGTGTGTGTGTATATATATATATATATAGGGAGAGGAGATTTTGAACCCGTTATATCCACGTTGTATTGCATATTTGGCTATTTTGGAGACGGTCCTTGAATTTTTTGAAAGAATCGTTGATTTTGGGTACCGTTCAGTCGTTGAAATGGCTTCGTTTAAAAATGATTTCAACGATATTGGAATTTCCATACTACACTCAGAAAAAAGATTTATTAAGGACAAAGAAGTTTGTCTTTCGACGAATAAGTTTTCTTATTCGTATGTCGGCCTACTACGATTGTATCAACAGCCAAGAATTTGTTTTTAAAGTTTACGTTTAAGATTTACTAAGAATTTTTCTTAAGGGGTTACCCCCACTTGCGATTTTGAAAAAATCGATTTTTTTATTGCATTTTTTTGAAGTATAAGTATCTGAGAATATGTCCTGAAAATTTCAAGTCAATCCGAACAAAATTGACTGAGATATGAGCGTTGAAAGAGAAGAATCCACGTTGAAAGAGCGTTGAAAGAGAAACTTTAAACGGGTTTTTCTCAAAATGGCATTTCTGAAGTCGGTGACCAAGATTACTCGAACACTAATGAACCGATCTTCTTGAAATTTTGCAGGCTTATTTAATACATAAAAATGTAGTCTTTAATCGTTCGATTTTTTTTTCGAAAAAAAATGGCCGTTTTATAGCCAAAAAACGGCCGTTTTTTTTCGTTAAGATCGAACCATTAACTTTGACTGTCCGCCATTTTGTGAAAAATGAATATTTTTCAAAATCCTTCGATTAAAGACTAGTTTATACTTATATTTGACTAAATCCATCCGCATTTTTTTTTCAGATGATCCACTTCGCCGCAATGTTGGTCACCGCAAACCGTGTATATAAAAACATTATTTCATTGACGGCCATTTGCCACTAAACAATGTAATATTTTTCAATGAAAAAATTACTGAAAGTTCTTCAAGATGTGTTCTTTAAGATGGTATATTAATCGATTAAAAAAGTTTTGTAGTTTTCTTCAAAAAAATTCATGAAAAATGTCGCGCCATACGTCATGCCACGCGCGCGACTATGTCATGCCATAGTCGCGAAATAAGAGGTTTTCGTCATTGGAAAGTAGTATTTATTTGATTTGAGGAAATATTTATTCGAATTTTCTATTTTAAATATGGCTTTTAATTGATGTGAAAAATCGGCACGTAAAAAAACATATTTAGCGACGCCGAATAAATGCTGTAGTTACAATCACATAAAAACTGTCTCCATACGAGTAAACATCTATTAATTTCTAATAAATTATGTTCTAATGTGCCAATTTATCGGAACATGATAAATCTTTTTTCCGGGTGTTTTGAGTATGGAGGAATACTATTAGCACTATGGGGGCAGTCCTTGAAGTCGAATGTCTCCGAAATAACCATTTTTGTATATACGCGCGTATACGCGTATGTAATCGCATTCGAATAATTAGATCTCATTCTCTCCTTGTTTTCGATCATTTACGAACTGGTTGAAAAAACAATAAAATCCGTGATGCTTTCGACCCTACTATGCGCGTCGTTTGGCACGATCCTCGTAATACGCGCGATCTTTTATTTCGTCGATGAGAATGCGGCCACTAAGAAGGAATACAAAAAAAAAATGGTAAAACAAGAGACTCGGAGACGACTCAACGCGAGAGGATATATATGCGCTCGTGTATGCAGTGCTTTCATAGCCACAAACCACAGCCGCGAAGGTCCGCACGCTCCGTCACTCTTGCACAGGTCCACGCGATGATCGATCGATCGCGATCGTTGCTTCGATTCGTGCGACTGCACTCGTCCTTTTTTTTCGCCTATACCTCGTTATCGCGGCTCAAATCCTCCGGTGCGAGGACTCCGCGGTACGCCCTCGCGGCTTCGTTCTCCTCCACCACGCGGAACAAAACGTCCCTGAATGAGACTCGCGGAACCGGCGGTCCGACACGATTGAAATTTTTGCAAACAATTTTTAAGCGCTACGACTTCTTTCTCTCTCGTTCTTTCTCTGTATGTGTATATGTGTATTAGGGTGGCCCAAATTTGAGCGGTATTTTTTTCTCTCTTTGTCACCATCGAATTGTATTCTTTGAAGAGAAAAAAAAAATTGTCGCGAAATCTGCGAGCGGTCCACAAATTTTTAGAGGTCGCTCAAGCGTACCAAAAATTCAAGTTTTCGTTAAAAAATAGATTTTTTTTCGTTTGCTTCTCACCCGTGAATTTTACGTTTTACGATTTTTAAGTTAAGGTCGCGGGAGCTCTGGCGTCCAATGAATATTTAGTTGTCGCTCAAGAGCTTCGAAATTTCCAATTGTCGAGAATATTTTTTCTCTTCTCACTCATAAATGTAAAACTTTGTAAAATTTTCAAAACAATTGATACTTTTTTTCTTTAGAAACGGTTTTTTTTTAATTTATTGTATGGGAAGATTATGATTCTCGGGTTAGTAGTGTGAGGTAACTTTTAAAAATCTGTTTCTAAAGAAAAATTATTAATTTTTTGAAAATTTTACAAAGCGTAAAATGTATGAGTGAGATGAGTAAAAAAATTGGCCAAAATTGGAAATTTCGAAGCTCCTGAGCGACCACTAAATATTCATTGACCGGCTAAAGCTTTCGCGAGGTTGATTTCAAAATTATAAAGCGTAAAATTCATGGGTAAGAAGTGAAAGAAAAAAATGGATTTTTAATGAAAGTTTGAATTTTTGGGAGACTTGAGCGACCTCTAAATATTTTTTGACCGCTCGCAGATTTCGCGACAAATTTTTTTTTCCTTTATAGCAGATAATTGGATGGTGAGAAAAAAAGAAAAAAAAATTATTATTGCCGCCACTAGATTTATTATCAAACTAATTATTTTCTTTTTGGTTTTTTCATTTCAGATGATCGAGTAAAATTGTATGATGGTCACCGCAAAGCGTTACATGCCTAAGAGGGTCCGACAAAGATGGCGATATTTTTATAAATAATCAATATTTTTCTTTGAAAATTTGGTCAAGTCAAGTTGAAGTATAACATAAAACGTCTGTGTAACCACTTTTGTAAATCAAACTTAATTACTGTGAAAAAAAAATTATCGAAAATGCTCGTTTTTTCACGCTTCTGACTGCATCTCACCCCTTAAACGATTTTCACAGACCTATTCAAAAAGTTCTGTACAACGATAAAATAAAATAAAACGATTATTTAAAATGGCCCGCCAAAAATACAGTCTCAGAGTAAAACTTCTAAAAGTGAAATTTCCGGTCCGAATTTTCAAAATTTAAAAAAAGTATCCGCTCGTTAAATTTTCTTACCATACCAAAGCTACATTTTTTATTTTCCACTTCTGACGAGCCCAATTGTCAGATCCACCTACACTCTTGACAATTATTTGTTTAAAAAATAATAACCTCACCGTTCTTCAATAGTTTTCCATTCAAAAAAACTCAAACTTGGCAAGACTACGCATCAATTGCGCGTAAAGTTCCAGCCCCGTAATCCTAATATTCTCATGACAAATTTGTTTGAAAATCGACCTGTTTTTTGGGCCCCCAGCAGTTCGGAGTCAGACCTCGAAGATTTTTTCACGGAGTGCACTCGAACCCAAATATCACGAAAACAATGTGACTGCAACAGGAGCGGGCTGTACCGTAAGCTCCATCGGAATAATGACTCGTCGATGTATAAACTGCAGCATGCGTATGGCCCGAAAAACATATACACTCTGTATCCATCAGTTATTTACAGCTCGTCGTACCTTGAATAATTCGCTGTTAATCTCCGTGACTCTATCAACGCGTGCCACGCAATTATACTCTGTATAACAGCGATACCGAACGTTCGAAAAAGCAGTTAAGGGGTGAGACAGGATAGCGCGTACAGAATAGGGGGCGCGGCAAGAGGAGCGGAACGGGGGAGGCAGGAGGTTAAGCGTGTACGTGAAAAATAATTGAGCGACGATCGTTAGCCGGCGATAATCCTCCTGCATGTTCCATAGAGGGAGGAACAGAGAGAAACGCACTCGACATTTATTACACCCTTGGCGTCACAACCCCTTGCCTACTGAATTCGTTCAAACAGGTAATCTCTTTGTACGCATTTCTGTGTATTTGTCAGACGGAAAAAAGTACATTCGTATACATGAAAATAAATATGTATGTATAAAGTAGCAGTCAAAAGATTTCGATCGATTTGGATTATTTGCAAAATTCTATTATTCTATAATTCATTTTATTTCTTATCTTACGAAGATACTATATGGCTCTATAAAATTAATTATATTTTTCTATAGTAAATTACAATGTACGGGATCTTGCCCCTTATTGCATTCCCACCATGTTCCATTTCTCATCCTGTCCCGGGGTCCAGTTGACCCCAACACCAACTTCAGTTCAAAATTTCAACGGGAAGGCGCTCGAATCTGAACCTGTGGCGCCATCTGTTACTAACCCGTAGTATCATCCATACGTTAGATGCCTTAGAGATGTGATCAAAGCGTAAGTTTAGTTTGGGTTCCACGTAAGTATTGCGATTGAAAGTAAATGAAATCAGTTTGGAAATTGTGTTTTGTACGTGTGAAGAATCATGGTAAGTATAAGAAGATGAATTATGAAGATCTAATTTTTTTCCTAACCTATTTTCACTTATTCATACCATTTTTCCCCCTTATTACATTCCCACCATGTTCCATTTCACATCCCCCAACGTGCGGCCTAGTCACTCACCCGGGGTCCAGTTGACCCCAACACCAACTTTAGTTCAAAATTTCAACGGGAAGGCGCTCGAATCTGAACCTGTGGCGCCATCTGTCACTAACCCGAAGTATCATCTATACGTTGGATGCCTTAGAGTTGTGATCAAAGCGCAAGTTTAGTTTGGGCAGATGAAATAAAAAGTAGTCTACGAATTTTGGGGTCACAGTGACCCCATGTAGGTATTGCGATTGAAATTAAATGAAATCAGTTTGGAAACTGTGTTTTGGACGTGTTAACAATCATGGTGAGTATAAGAAGATGAATTATCATGATCCAACTTTTTTCCCAACCTGTTTTCACTCATTCATAATGTTTTTAGTCATGCTATAATTTGAGGAGTACATTGAGAAATATTTTCTCCAGTAAGAAGTTTAAGAAGATTATGCTTTTCGTGAAAGTGATTTGGAGCAAGAAAATTATAATGTATCAGAACAATCTGACGAAGATTATAAAGATGATGATGGTGAATCAGATCTTCAAAATGCTACTTGGGAACAAAGAGTACTTGAGGGTCGTGAAAATAGGAGCGTACTATGTCTCCATTAGATAACTTCCATTCTAACTTCCAAAACTACGACAACGAATGTTTTATACAATTAACAATGAAATTTTGAGTAATTCATGATTATGCTTACGGTTTACGATGGGCAAGATGAGGATTTTTTTTTCTAAATGTTTACAAAGGTTCAGTTTGCGTTAATCCGTTGTTAGAAATGGGTAATCTTGGTGCTAAATAACAAAAAAAATTACATAACCTTTACCGTGAAACTCTGACCCATCTAACTGCACGTTAAATTACATTCATCAAACTATTTGTTATCTCTGGTGTTTGGTGGTGAAAAAAGTTCACAAAATTCGTCAAGACTCAGTATAGTCTAAACAATAACATGTATTTTTTAATTAAATTTAACCTTGTATTGTGGCCAACCCTCCAACCTCCTTAATGAGTCTAATAATTATCATTGAGATCAAAATCACTTTGAGCAACATTACAATCAACTTTAGCAACATTATAACAAACTTGAACAACAAATTTGAACACATTTAAATGCGCACACATTTAAACCGTAGTTCGGCGCTCTCTGTTGAAGTAGTCCCAAAAACTGTCAAAGTTACCGTTAACGTCAATTTAACCCCAATTTCCCCCCAGCGTGAAAACGCCGGATGTGAAGGTGCGATCAGTGTGCGGTTGGGATTTTCCGGATCAAGCTGCGTTGACACGGGCACTACTCGGATGGGTGACCGCTTGGCTGCGCACTGGCTTGGTCGCCGACTACCGAGCGTCTTGTTCCCCCCTGTGCCCCCCCCCCCTGTCTTGTGCCCTGTGCCTCCATGCGAATGCGATACAGCAGTGCGCCGGGAAACGAGCCGCTGTGGGCAACACCCCGAGGGGATCTCTAACAAACTGGAAATAGAGGCGCGTGGAGTACCTAAAAGCGGAAGGGACAGAATCGCAAAAGTCTCAAGGGCTTAGTGGAGAACATGAGAAATAAATATAGAAAAACTGCAGTTCGTATTAAAAATAACATTAAAAAAACTCGCGTGACGATTATTGCTCCGACTAATCGTTAATTTTTTCCCCATTATCGTTGTTTGCCGAAAAATTGCCGCGACACGCCCTCTCACGAATTCCGTTTTGGATTAAACCGCTGCAAGGGAGAAACATTTATCTCTCTCTCTCTCTCTCTCTCTCCCTCTCTCTCTCTTGCATATAGGCACTAACGAATCTTGTACCGGAGCATAAAGTATTAAGTACCCTCTCGTGGATCATCTCATCGTCGTCGGGGGCGTTTGATTCGAATAGCCGCGGGGGTTCTTGCACGCCGGGAGTTCTGTATACGCGCAGGGTGTTATGTACCAGGCGGAGGATGAAGCCTTGCTCCTGCAGGGTGTATGAAGCAAGGCGAAAAAGGAGCTTCGCACTTATTGCAGTGTGAGCGAACGGTAGCGGGTTTTTCGAGCACAAGATATATATATATATATATATATATATATATATATATATATATATATATATATATATATATATATAACATTAACCAAAACGCACGCGGCATGCCGAAGGGTCCCGTTTTTTATGCGGGTTGGGCGCGTGCCGTTGGGCACCACAACCACCATTGTGAAAGTCGTGAATCGTTCGAATTTTTTTGATCAGAGGGTCTGGGCTTTCTCTCTCTCTCTTTCTCTCTCTCTCTGTCTCTCTACCTCAATTTTCATTTTTACACGGAGCAACTTGGCATTGCTTATATCCGTGTACTTCATAAACTTTTGTGATATCAAATCGAGTATTATTTGCCCAACTTTTTTTTAGACAGTAAAGCTTTTTTACAAAATGCAATTTTTTCTCTTACAACTACCTTAACTTATTTTCCACTCTGCATACTATTTCCTTTGTCACTTTCTAACATTTCTTTCTTTTTCTTAGTTTAATCCTCTCTTCCCCCTTCCTCTATTTCCCTAATATACTCGCATATCCCTTTTTGTATCTTCCCGGATATCATATTTATAATTTCTAATTTCTCTTAATTAATATTAATATTTATAATTTCCCTTTATCGCCAAATTATCAATTTCTGGCACCCACCAATCTGCTTTCTGTCTTGCTTTTTCCGTTACTAACTCCCAGCCTTTTCCACATACTAACGGGTGCTCCAGCGTTCTTTTCTTTACAAAACCTGCGACGCGAATCCTTTTCCTCCCTCTTTCCTCCCGTTCCTGTGTTTCCGCATTTTCATCTCGTCCACATTTCCTTATCCCTTGCCTTTACTCCCTCTTCCAACCAGTATTTCCGTGGTCTTTTTTCGTTTTCCACAATATATTTGTATTTTTCATTATACGTTGATTTTCTTATTTTGTCCTCTTCCTTCCTTAAAATTTCCTTTTTTTAAGTTTTCTAATCCTCCTTTTATTATTTCGTTTACTCTTTCCACTGCTCTTCTTTCCCTTATCATTGTTATTATCTCTTCTATTCCCATATCCCTTGCAACTTTCTCTAAATCCTTTCCCCACTTTGACGGGATTCCGTTTGTAATTGCTCTTATTAACTTTTGTGATACAAGCGTGTCTGAAAATCACCTGATATATGAATTTATTAATAAAACGTATTATTCATTTGAAAGGTGCGAATATTTTTGTTTTAATATGAAGTACAAACATGGAGGTTATGTGTAAAACACTATATACGACAAATGGCATAAACGGCATGGACTTGGGAGAGATATTCTTTCAACAAGATGGCGCAATAGAAAATAGTCCGCAATTATATCGAAATGTTATAGAAAATTTCTCCATCGAAAATTTACTCCAAAAGAGTAAACGTTTGAGTAAACGCAAACAGGGATGAGGCGGCCATTTATCGGATATTTTGTTCCACACATAACCTCCATGTTTTTACCTTATATTAAAATTAAAATATACGTACTTTTCAAATAAATAATACGTTTTATTGATAAAATAAAATGTCAGGTCATTTTGAGACACCCTATATACGAAGCTAGGCATAGCTAGAGTTATTTAGTGTATAAATTATTAGATAGAAATGTGTCCAGCGTGTCATCTTCATAAAGTGCCGTATAAATGAAGGGGGAAGAAAAAATGTGCTGACTTTCATGATTTTTTTTTACGGAAAGTTTTTTCCACCAAATTTGAGACTTTGAGTATGTTTTGTGACTACTTTTGGCTGTTTTAAGGTATTTTTTATCGATCTTTAAAAATGGCGGAGGTATGGCACGGTCTTCTATACTGCATTTGCAAAACTCACGTGTCGTATAACTAAAAAACTAATCGGCCGATTCTGATGAAATGAAAGACCGTGCCATACCTCCGCCATTTTGGAAGATTAATTTAGAGAAAAACAAAAAACCATATAACAGCCAAAAGTAATAATAAAACATACCCTAAGTTTCAAAACATTTGGATAAATCTTTCCTTTAAAAAAATCATGAACATCAGACATTTTTTCCTTGCCTAAGGGTATCTGCCCCCTTAAGACGCGAGTATACATTTGCGAGTCTTCACGTTGACGTGCAGGGATGATCGGGCCCGGTTGACCCTTGAAAAGTCGACGACATGTAATATTGGCCACCGTCGATGCCGACGAGGGGTGCGATCGCTATATATATGTTTACCTGCCGGGGGCGACACAAATACGCGCAAGAACACGACACCCGGCGGGTGGCCGACGGCGCGCACACCGGAGAGTCCGGCAGGGTTGCAGGGCACGTCCGACACACGGGGGTTGGATTCGTGACTCGGAGGATGATAGTCGAAGCTATAACTATATATACGTGTCTAGTCTCGAACGAGCTGTCGTCACGGTCGCACGCATGTGTGAGGGTGTTGAGACATCGTAGAAATTGACTTGCGCGAGTGGCGAATCGTGTATAAGCGAATATGGCTGTGACTTTGAGGACGTTCGAGTTCGAGGAGCCTCACGTATTGGCCTATTGTAGTTCAGTAAAAGAGACGAAAACCCAGCACTGTTTAGCCTAGAATATGAATTTTTGACTGAATGTAGATGGTTGCATACTGAAAGTAAATCCAATAAAATATGGCCCCTCAACGCGCCCCAACCGCAAGAAATAGGGGTTGAAAAGTTAAAAATCGCCGTATCTCGATAACTAATAGCCCGATAAAAAAATATTTCAAACAAAAGTTGTTTGGAATAATAAAATACGTATAAAGTTGTTTGATGTTCAATCCCCTATCTTTGAAAATAGCGACACAAAAGCGATATGTCTAGTCCGCTCGCACACGCATCAACCCCCAGTTTTCGATTCGTTTTTGTGCCGCTATTTTCAAAGATAGGGGATTGGACGTCAAATAACTTTATACGAATTTTATTATTCCAAACAACTTTTGTTTGAAATATTTTTTGATCGGGCTATTACCTATTGAGATACGGCGATTTTTAAGTTTTCAACCGCTATTTCTTAGGGTAGGAGCAAGTTGAGGAGCAATATTTTATTGGGGGTACTTTCAGTATGCAACCGTCTACCTTCAGTCGAAAATTCATATTCTACGCTAAAAAGTGCTGGATTTTCGGCTCTTTTACTGGACTATTGACCCTGCATGCTCGTAACGTAAATCCTAGGGTCTTCGGAATCATATTTAGATAAATGTAAGCTTGTTTATGGAAGGGCCGTTTTAAGTACGCTTCTGGCCCCGAGGGGATAATTCGATGAGAAAAGAAAATGCAGGGGCCGTCCGCAAAACAGCCGAATGTACTGATAGCCAATATTATGAATATATATATATATATATATATATATATATATATATATATATATATATATATATATATATATATATACAGTGAAGATTCAGTTATACATTTTTCAAAGGGCACATAAAATATGACATATAAGTGAGAGCAACGTAGAAGTCAAATACTGTACATATCTGAAACTCTTTAACATTTAAAAATGGCGATTGGTGCATAATTTACGATGTTCTTCAATAGCAGTACGTCTATTATATCAATGTTTGGTTTTCCTATGGGAAATTTCATAAGTAATAATTGAGTAATAAGCCAACTCAAAATTTCGAATTTCCGTTTTGAACTTTTAATTAATGCAAGTTTGTAACACTAAGCCTTGACGTTTTAAACTAGTACATACTAGTACATACTAGCCAGGTTCGTATTGATAAGAGATATGTAATCACTGTACACAGTTGAGATCAGAAACGTCAAAACATCAAAACACCTAACAAAACATCAAAACGCAGTCACATGAAATTTTCTCCGGCGAGAACCTGTCATTAACGTATAACTAAATTACATTTATTTTGAAAATTCTTCTTTGATCATTTTTGTCTCAATGATAAGATGCAGAAAAAAAACTTTTTCCCGAGTATTTCGTGTTCCGAATTTAATTTTCTCAATTCGGCTGAACGTAAAATGAAATTCTGACTTTTTTCCAGAATGGTTCATTGTTTCTGCCGAACACTACTCCTCACAAAATTACGCTATATTTTTTTCCGAACAGGACTCAAGAAACTATTGAAAGTCGAATTTTCCTAGGTGGCAAAATCTCATCGCAACAACCTTAAAACCCGACCTCATAATTGTCATCTCGTGTGTACGTAATTGAAGTTTGCATAGTTGGGATGCAACGAGAATATTTTTTTTCGTATTACCCCATTTTTTTCGGCCCATTTAGGCTCCAAACATCAGTGGAATTTTTTTGAAGATCCTTATTAGGGGACCTTATTAGGTTCCATAAACTGAAGTTCGTAAAAATGGGTTTAGTAATGCAAATAGTAATACAAATAAAGAAATGAAAAAATAAAGAATTTTCGTTGCATTCCAACGATGCAAACTTCAACACCATTAAATATACGTAGACGTCGCGGCTGTTATCGAGGCAAAAGGGCACAGGTCGCGTTTAACTCTACGGGGGTAATCTTTCGGATCGAGCCCTTACGTTGAAGAGCAGCAGAGCGAGCAACTCAGCTCAAATGCAAGGTGTACACACACTCTCTCTCTTTTTCTCTCACCAACTTTTTCTCTCGCGCCCACTCTCCCCATATTGTTGCACAGCGACTCAGCATGCGCTTGGGCATAAAGGGGCTGTTGCCGCGACGGTGAAGCCAAGCAATCGGGGGTGTCGCGTTACCGAGGGTAACCTCCGGGACAACCGCAGCTACCGTGGCGTGTAAGGCTAGTTATGATGTGTACCTTATAATGGAGGGTTCTACTCCTTTATACTTCCACGTACATGTATGCGCGTCTCTCAATTTGTTCCCTATTTACCACCCTATTTACCCCCCCCCCCCCCCCCGCCCCCCACTCATCTCGCCGTCACTGTCAGTCTTTTAATTTATTTTCGTCAGAGCTTTTACGACTTTCATCAGAGCACTCTGTTACTTTATGGCGTTGACGTTTTCATCGTTCAACGCAACGAAAGCTCTCCTTTATATTTTATTTTTAGTATTTTTATTATTTTCATTATTATAGAAGATCTTTTTATAAATTTATATTGTAAGCCGCTAAATAAATATTTTCAGAAAAAATTGAGTGATTTTCGTTGGCGAAATCTGCGAGAAGAAGTTCAGAAGTATTAATTGTCATTGCATTCTAACGATGCAAACTTCAGCCTCGTGTTACTTAACTTTTTTTTATACCATTGTCGTTTAGTGCTCATGATGTTTTGTGATAATGGCATTGCTATATCTTTCTTTCCCCTTTCTGGTACGCTCCGAAACATTTATTTTCTTTTAATTCAAGATTTCGGTGCGTTTACCCGCTCAAATCTTGAATCAATACAAGAAAGATACAAAATCTGCGGGCACACGAGGGAGAGCACAATTAGGCAATTGATAATTTATGTCTCCTCAAGGGAATGGATATTAAAGATCGAAGGACTTGCAATGCGTATATATATATATATATATATATATATATATATATATATATATATATATATATATATATATATATATATATATATATATATATATATATATATATACATATACATTGCAAGTATTTATATCGGGTGTCCCATTTTAATCTTACATCTGATTTATCTCGAAAAAAAACTGTTCCGATCAAGTATCAAGTACAATAAAACTTTCATGGTTCAAAGAGGGACCTTGACAAAAATATTTTTTTGTCCAAAATTCAAATTGACGACATTAAGATGGCCGTCATGTTTCAAAAATCTAGGATCATGAGTTTTTTCACCAAAACATTTATCAGGTGAAAACTAACAACTTTTGTAGGAAAAATTCTTTTGGTAACATTCACAATTTTCAGGTTAGAATACCATTTTTTGGCCGAAGTGACGAGCCGCAGAGATCTGATCCTTGTTTGGCTTTATTCCGGTTATCGAACAAACCGAAACACACACTAAAAAACCCAAACGAACTCACACCCACACACACGCACACTTTCACTAGGGATGTTGCAGGCTTTACCTCCTTGTGGTACATTCCGGATAGCGCTGAAATAGGACGAAATGGTATTCTAACCAAAAAATTATGAACGTTATCAAGTAACTTTTCCTAGAAAAGTTGTTAGTTTTGACCTGATAAATGTTTTGGTGAAAAAATGCATGATCCCATTTTCTTTAAACATGTCGGCCATCTTAAAGTCGCCATTTTATATTTTGGACCAAAAAAGATCCTTTTAACGTCTGCGTCTGAACTCTAAATTTTTATTACGCTCAATACTGGATTGGCGCCGTATTTTTCGAGATAAATCAGGTATAATATTAAAATGGGACACCCGGTATATATATATATATATATATATATATATATATATATATATATATATATATATATATATATACGCACACGGAACCAAATGAAGCGCGATAAAGAGTTGGACGAAAAAACGGTGAGATAAGTATAATAATAATAATAACATGTACATGAAGAATACCCGACAGATTTTACTCGGTAGAGGATTAAAAGCGAATGCCCCGCGAAGGAAAGAAAAACAAGCCTGTTCTGATTTTTTTTTATGTTTAATTTAATATATATATATATATATTAAATTAAACATATGTATATGTATACATATACAGATATGTATGCATGTGTATGTGTGTGTGGCATCCTCGCAGGCGATCCAGTAACAGCACACGAGAGAATTAGCATTCTGAATTCTTTATGAGGCTTCAACGAGCGAAAGGCGAGGGTATATATCCCACAGGTACCCGCCTCTAATCGACAAGATTACGGCATTAGCCTCACTCGATTTTTCGGTCGGGTTTTCTCGTTAGCGACTGATCGTCGGACACCCCATGTACCGCTGTACGTATACATATATACGTGCATATATATGAGGAAAAGATATTTTGAATCCGTGCTTAATTTACGTAATGTTGGTTATCAGAACCCATGGCTGTTTCTGGGACGACCCTTGAGCCTTTTTTTAAAAGAATCCTCAATTTTGAGGACTGGGCCATCCTTGAAGTGATCTTTATATATGTTCACATTTGTGTAGGGGTGACTCCATAGACGAGTTCGAGGAGAGGAAACTCCCTGATTTGGAAAATTTGAGCTTCATCCGAAGGGACTGACATTGCGAAGGACTTTGGAAGAATTAGTGCTCGATCATTCGGCCCTCCCAGATAATCTGCGATGGAACAGGATCTGTATTTTTATATATATATATATATATATATATATATATATATATATATATATATATATGGGGCATTCCACGCCATTTCACCTAACCCGTGATCCCGACCATTTTTGGTTTTACTGATTTTTTTTGTACGATTTTAATCTCATTTTATGATTTTTTAGCCTAGTCTCACCTTGGGCCCATTTTTTCTTGTATTTTTTTCTTCAAATTAATCATATTTTTTAGGAAGATTTTCATCATTCTAATCTCCCATTTTCAGGCCTGACGAAGACGAATCGAAAGTCACAAAATCATTAATAGCATTATTGGAGATTAAAATGATAAAAATCTTCTAAAAAAATATGATCAATTCGTAAAAATTAGAAGGGAAAATGGGCCCACGATGAGATTTGTCTTAAAAATCATAGAATGCGTCATTCTATTAAAAAGAAATCATGAAAAAAATAAAGAAAGGTAATCATCTTTTTAAAAAATAATTTTCACTTTGGGAGCGAAAAAACGTTGACATTGATAATTGATCATTTTTCATATTTTTTAACGAAAGTATGCTTCAAAATGAAAAAAAAATATAGTGACATTTGTCGATATCTCAATTAGTTCAGGAGTTATCAGCGTTCAAACGTTTCCAAAACTTCCGAAAGCGACTTTCTTGGAAAATTTTGACTCCTAAGCGAGAAGAAATAAAAATCTAAAAATTGGTGTGGATGTTCCTTTCATGAAGTACAATTTTACAACAAAAATCAGGAAACCCAAAAATGGTCGGGGTCACGTGCCAGGTGAAATGGCGTGGGATATTCGATATGGAATGTGATATGTATATATATATGGTTTGTTGTAATTAATGGATAATCCTGCAACTGTCGATAGGTCAGATCATGTCCTACTCCATGCTGGAATTTCAGTTTACCAAAAGTCCCACGGTTTTCGAGATAAAAATCATCTGCTTTTGGTTTTTCACATGCCATTTCTACAAATGATAACTTTTTTGACCCGGTTAAAAAAAAATACTCTTGGTTATTTGTTTTATCCAGAAAAGTCTTTTCTTTAACCTTAAATGTTAAGGAAACTTTATGAAAAAAGATCTTGTGCAGAATTTTAATACAGACCAATTCGAAAATCTGACTGATAGCCTGCGGTATAAAAAAAATGTACTACGCATATCGTGCCAATTACTTGAAAAAGTTGCTTAGTTATTGTCGATTCATATCATTTGTAGAAATGGCATGCGAAAAACCAACAGCAGATGATTTTTTTTCAAAAATTAACATAAAGCCCAAAATTTCGAAAAACGTGGGACTTTTACTGAACTGAAATTCCAGCAAATAGTAGGACATGAGCTGACCTATCGACAGTTGCAGGATTGTCCATTCATTACAGGACACCCTGTATATATATATATATATATATATATATATATATAAGGGTGTGCGGAAAAAATCGATACTTTTTTTTCGGTTGCATCCACCAAAAAACGGTGAATTAAGGTAAAAAATAAAGAATCCTCGAAGGAGAGCTCAATAAAAATGATTTCGAATGGCACATTGCATTCGAATATTTTCCATAAGAATAACCCAGGAAAACATTGGGATTTCTGAATGTGGTAGTGCAACTCGTCAGAAAAAAAATCACACAAAGATGTCATTAACATATTCTCATGGAGAATCGAATTTTCAACAAAAAAGTTTTTACGAAAAATTAGCTCAGGACAACCGTTCAAGTGGAATCGCTGTCTGAAATTGAATTGGTAGAAAAAAAAAAAGAATTCGAAAGGCTGTAAAAATCGAATTTTTCGCTTTACGTAAAAACTTTTTGCGGTTTTTTTTTGTAGAGAATGTTCTGCTCTAACATACAATTTGTATGGAATCGTTCTCAAAATGTTTCTCTCATACAAAAAAGAATCAAGTAGAACAAGAAATATAGTAAACAATTTATCTTATTAAACCAAATTCATTGAATAAAACTATTCGAAACACGATCAATGATCGACGTCGTTTCTTTTCATATATATATATATATATATATTATATATATATATATATATATATATATATATATATATATATATATATATATATATATATATATACATGTATATGTATATACATATATGTATGTATTTACCCGGAGCGTATCACTTTCGTATCAAGATCGTGCGCACAAAACCGACCCCTTATATATTGATTACTGCAAGCGAATTGGACTCGATATATCAGTCGAGATAGACAGGAAGGTTTAGGGCTCCGGGGGCGCTGGTACATCAAGGACTTTTTCACTGGGCCGAGAATAAACCGGCGAGTTGCGCATCATTGGGGTGGCCAGCCAAAGATGTACATGCGATTGGCTAGGCTATATATTTCTATTCGTTGTGTGCACGAAGCGTAAAGTAGAGGGGTCCCCGATTGCCGGCGATCTTAGCGACGAGTTCCGGAATTTAGCCGAGGGCTGCGAGCCTCGTCTCGCAAAGGAAAACGCTTTGCGAAGGGCCACGCAATAATTTCCTGTCCCCTACAATGACAACGGGGCATTTATTAATCAGCTATCGTGGCGTAACGATAGTCTCTTTACACTCTCTTATTATAACGTATATGTTTTTCTTTGCCCCAAATACAAGGAGCCGTTTATTTCTTATGTAGTTTTGGGTGTAATGAGTATTAAAGATCCGAATCATTAATCACCTATGTATTATGAATGGATTATTAAGAAGATTTTTATATATGACATTAATACTCTGTTGGTGCGATGTATTGGAATTCGACAAATCGATTACATGGAATTATCATGGATTGTTTAAGAGAGGGGAGATACCTTTAGGCGAGGAAAATATTTGCTGATTTTCTTAATTTTTTTTTAAATTTCTTAACCATTTTTTAGATTTACGGTCTGTTTCATGACTACTTTTGGCTGTTACATGGTTTTTTGGGAATGGTACATTTTTTTCCAACCATCTTGTGGAGCACCTCAAGCCGCATGAAAAACATTAGGGGGTCAAAGTCGTTCAAGGTCATTCAAGGTCACCTATTAGAATGAAGTACAAATCTAAACATCTCGGATCACTGTCAAATATTTGGTAGCGATCAGAGATTTTTAGATTTGTATTATCGATACTGACCTTGAATGACCTTGAGCGACTTTGATCCCCTAATGTATTTTGTGCGGCTTGAGGTCCTCTACAAGATGGTTGAAAAAAATGTACCATTCCATTAAAAAAAAGTGGAGGTGACCTTCACTGTGCGTCAGCGCCTCCACCGAAATAAAAAAAATTGGTCGCATTTGATGGCCCTCTTCACACCGTACAACTTTTGTCCGGAACATGTTTTTGTGACGTCAATAATTACCTAGTTATTTCGGGTGGCAGAGATAAGAGGGACACCCTGTATATATAGGGTGTCCTATATGCTGGAATTCCAGTTTAGTAAAACTTCCATGGTTCTCGAGATTTTGGGCTTTATGTTGTTTTTCGAAAAAAATCATTTGCTTTTGGTTTTTCACATGCCATTTCAACAAATGATATGAATCGACCATAACTAAGCAACTTTTTTAAGTAATTGGCACGATATGCGTGGTACATTTTTTTTACACAGCAAGCTATCAAAATCAGATGTTCGAATTGGTTTGTATGGAAATTCTGCTTCAAGATCTCTTGTAAAGTTTCCTTAACATTTGAGGTTAAAAAAAAGACTTTTCTAGATGAAAGAAATAACCAAGAGTATTTTTTTTAAACCGGGTAAAAAAAGTTATCATTTGTAGAAATGGCATGCGAAAAAACAAAAGCAGATGATTTTTATCTCGAAAACCGTGAAACTTTTACTGAACTGTAATTCCGGTATATAGTAGGACATGATCTGGCCTATCGACAGTTGTAGGATTATCCTTTCGTAACAGGACACTCTGTATATAATATATGTATATATATATATATATATATATATATATATATATATATGTCAAATCGACATGCATGTAACTCCGTTGTTTTCTAGTAGGTTATTCGTGTTGCACATGCAAACTATACGTTGCGTCGCGCTGTGCGAATATTTGCAGTAAATAAATTACGTCTCTTTTAATTCACGAAAAAAAAACTTGTTTTTATTTAACTTGTTTAAATATTTATAGACAGATCTATAGAATACATTTTACAGAACCTAGCATCTACTGTGGCGACCGTGAATAATGGAGTCAGTTTGCTGTACGTTATGTTTGACAAACCCGTACTTTGTGCAACCCGCGTCACGAGTTCCTACTTTACGTGTGTTGTTCGGGACCAACTGCGTTGATTCAAAGCACATTATGTGTGTTGCAATAAGTCTGTTGTTCAGCAACACGTCGGAAGCCTGATTATTTACTCATTTTTCACAGCGCTAGTCTTCTTATATAGCGTTTCAATAAATCTTAAGGGGACCCCCTTAAAGGAACGTTAAGAATACTGATTTTTTTCTAAATTCAGAGACGTCCAATAAAATGTCTGCATCGAAGTTTTACTAAGGTCCGCTGCATCGTTTTTTTAAATGAAAAAACTCATTTCGGCCATTTAGCAATTTATTAATTTTCTTTATTTTTTTCGAAAATCCACTCACTGAAATTTACAGAAAAAAATAAATTTCAGTCAAGTTCAATTTTATTTCCTCGCAGTTTGTTTCGCGTTTGGAAGAAAATCGTGGGGTGGCTATTTCGAAAATGACATTTTGCAGGAGCTTGAAACGCGCCAATACAATAAGGAGAACGTGGAGAAGAAAACAACATAATTTTTAGGGGCCGGGTTGAAATTCCGAAGTTTGAATGCTCCGACGGTTTAAAATTCCGAATTTTAATGTTCCGAAATTCCGGGTTGAAATTCCGAACTTTGAATGTTCAGGAGGCTCAAAACTCCGAAAGAATAGTACCCGAAAGATCAAAACTCAGAAAAAATAGTACCCGAAAGATCAAAACTCCGAAAGAATTTTGCACGAAAGACTAAAACTTCGAAAATCTCAACAACGTCAAAATAATTCGGCTATGAAAATTTTAAAAGTTTCAAAGTTTTCAATAAATCGACGAATTATTTCAAGATTTTTTTAAATTAAGGCCTAAGGCCACTCTTGAGGCCGAAAAAATAGGGTTTTGGGGGATTTTTTTTTTCAGGAAAACTACAAAGTAAATCGAGATTACAAAAAAGGGTGTTTATCATACATATCAGTGACTGTATACAATAATTTTCTTGAAGTGATACATTTCAAAATGGCGGCTGGGCAGCTTTTATCTCAAAACTGCATTTTTTAAGTTAGCCAGAAACATAACTCAGACAATTTTCAACCGATTCACTTGGAATGTTGAATATATCTTGAAAAATAAATTGTCTATGGAAGTACGTAGGATTTTTTTATATTGCATAATTCATTTGTTATTAACAATTATCTGACGATTTTTTAGGCAAATTTATCACTTTTCAAAAAAATCGTCAGATAATTATTAATAACAAATGAACTATGCAATATAAAAATAAAATCCTACGTACTTCCATAGACAATGTATTTTTCAAGATATATTCAACATTTCAAGTGAATCGGTTTAAAATTGTCTGAGTTATGTTTCCGGCCAACTTAAACAATGCAGTTTTGAGATAAACGCTGCACAGACGCCATTTTGAAATTAATCACTTCAAAAAAATTATTGTATACAGTCACTGATATGTATGATAAACACCCTTTTTGTAATCTCGATTTATTTTGTACTCTTTCTGAAGAAAAATCCCCAAAAAGCCTATTTCTCGACCTCTAGACTGGCCCAACCCCTTAAGAAGTGATTTTGCGCCAATTTTGAAATTTTTCTAGACAATGCTATACGGTCCACATAATTTACAGTCAACTGTGTAGACTTTCGCTGGCATGATCTTGACATGAGGGCTGGGTTGGAATTCCGAACTTTGAATGCGCCGACGGTTTAAAATTCCTAATTTCAATGTTCCGAAATTACAAGGCTCGTCAAGATTATGCCAGCGAAAGTCTACACAGTTGACAGTAAATTATGTAGAACGTATAACATTGTCTAGACAAATTTCAAAATTGACGTAAAATCCTTTCTCGATAAAAAAAAAATTCTTGAAAAAATTCGTCGATTTATTGAAAATTTTGAAACTTTTGAAACTTCCATAGTCGAATTATTTTGACGGTGTTCAGATTTTCGGAGTTTTGGTCTTTCGGGTAAAATTCTTTCGGAGTTTTGATCCTTCGGGGTAGTATTCTTTCGGAGTTTTGAGCGTTCTGATCATTCAAAGTTCGGACTTTCAAACCGACCCTAATTTGCAGGTTATGCCTGACACTACTCGGGGTCGTTGCTAAAAGTTGGATCAACGCAGGCAATCTATAATTTCGCGAAGCTTAGCGTGTACACGGTGGATTGTGATAGGCAATAGGATGTATTTGATGCTCGTGAAGAAACTTCTCCGCGTACTGACCTTTGTGCGGCATCTTCCAAAAGGGCGGCTCGGGGGTGGGCGAGCAAGGGTTGGCCACCCCCGTGCCCAACAGGGTCCTTGCCGCGTGCAGGGCCGCCGCGGCCACCTCTCTGCTTCTGACAGCCGCAGCGCTCGGCGGGTAATCTGAAACTCCGTCACTTCCGGCCCCCGATACTCCGCCACCGGCCCCGCAAGGATGACGCAAGTGAAGGCTCAGTCGTCCACCGCCCCCGCCCGCGACTCCAGCCCCGCCGCCGCCACCTCCGGCCACGCTAACACAGTGCTGAAACACGATATATTTTATTTTTTTTATTTTCATTAAATAAATGTCATTATTACACGATACATATCCATCTATTATTTATTCTATGAATATTTCATTAAACGTTTTTTTTACTTGAATTTTGTATCTAATTAATTAATTATCTAATTAATCCTATATTTAATTAATTAATTAATTAATTAATTAATTAGATGAATGAGCAATCCT
This sequence comes from Ophion ellenae, assembly GCA_963210295.1. Lineage (NCBI taxonomy): Eukaryota > Metazoa > Arthropoda > Insecta > Hymenoptera > Ichneumonidae > Ophion > Ophion ellenae. Next base: position 24,204,645 of record OY723396.1, on the reverse strand, counting down.
ATATCTAATTAATTGATTAAAAATTGTAATCTAATGTTGGCTGTCATCCCACTCGTTTTTTATGCACTACTGTGTCGCGTTTACACGAGGGCACAGGGAAACTGGGGAAAACCTGCGCCGATACAGGGGGTTGTATTTCCTTGGGCTGAGGTTCAGTTGTGCTGCCATTGGATACTCAGTACGACTGTATCCGCATAGTCGGCTCGCAAGCCATTGCGTTGCTGGACGGTCACCCATCCAAGTACTGGCTCATTCCAAGGCTACCTAATGCCGCAGATCGCCGAAGCCGCACCCCGATCGCGCGTCCAATACTTTTCCTCCTTTTCAATTTTGCCATTGGTACTAAAGACATTTTACTATGCAATTAAAGACCATTCGCGAATGCTGTATTTAAATTCAACCCGATCGTTATTTGAATGTATTTCTTTGTGGAATCGACAAATTTCAGCTCCACCTTGGAAAATAACGTATATATAGCTTCATCTTTAAGGGGAGATACCGTTGGGTTTGTTTGGCTGATTTTCGTGTTTTTTTTTTCTAAATAAAAATGTCTGCATCATTTTTAAGACTTAGGGTATGTTTTGTTACTACTTTTGGCTGTTACATGGAATTTTTTAGTTTTTTTAATCGTTAACACTGACGGAGGTATGACACGGTCTTCTAAACTGCATTTTCAAAAGTTGCGTGACGGATACCTGCAAAAATAATCGACCGATTCTGATGAAATTTAGTATAAATGTTTTTAACCTTATTTTTTTAAAAATGATCCCATGTATTTACGCTTTAAAAAATTTTTATTGCAAAATGTAGCCGTTTTTTTAAAATATCTATCTTTTTGTTTCAAAGCGTACCATTTCATATATTTCCAACATTTCCCACTTTTTCTTGGTTCATATTTTGCGTATCAGTGTTGACGAAAGAAAAATGTTCGTTAGCTTTCTTTCGGATTAATCCCGCCGACGCTACGTGTCACGCCGTCCGACAACATCCGCCGCAACCCGTTTAGAAGACCGTGCGACGTCTCCGTTATTTTTTAGATTAACAGAAAAAATACCATGTCACAGCCGGAAGTAGTAATAGAACATACCCTAAGCCTAAACAATGGTGGAGAAATCTTTTCTTTAAAAAAAATCATGAAAATGAACATGTTTTTCCTCGCTTAAAAATGTTTCCCCCCTTAATCCCTAAATAGTCGAAAATCCTGACAGCAATGTCAGAGAATGACAAAACTACGATTTTCGAACGGATTTTGAATCGTATTAACATGTGGCATTGATCAACATACTCGATGGATTAAAGAAACGATTTGAAAATTTACGTTTGCAATATTTTGGAACACGGGTGAGCCGACATGGTCGCGGACCATTTCCATGGGATAACACGTATACGTTTGCAATGGGCGGTCGTACGATACGTACGAAATGACACGAATGTAATTGACGATGAATTGCGAGCTCGTTAAGCACGAGTGAGTTGTGTGGAAATTTCATTTATTACCCAATTAAACGCCGGATCTCACCGTCTGTAAATTAACGATGCTCTTTGAACACGGATCTGTTTCTCTCTATGCTGGTCAGTCAATTTTAACTCGATCGTGTCCCGAATAGGTCATGGCGAACCACGACCCGTTGCCAATTTGTCGATCTCATTTCTATGTACGATTTCATCTGTATTGTAAAGCTTTATTTTGCTGCACATTTGCGATTATCAAGCACAGAAATTTCAAGAGATAAAGAGAAAGAGAGAGACCATGAAAACATAAACAATGATAAAATTGAAGAAAAATCGTACGGTCAATCCAAAAGTACTATGCTTATAATTATCATTCGTTGAAGCACCCCGACCAATGTTTAAATGAAATAAAAGTGACGTTTCTTTGAATTGGCTTCGAACATTATTATATTTTTTTTTAATTTGATATATACTGTGAAAAACTATTTTTTTAATAACTTTTTATCATTGATGAAGTAAAGTTTTAAAAAATCACAAAATAAAGATTCCTTTAACATTAGTACAAACTATTTTTTAAGACAAGGATTTTTTTAAACCGATTTCAATAAGATTCGGGTGGGGTTGAGCTACATTTAGGTTAGATTCCTTTAGAATACTTATTATAAATTCACAACGTAATCTGCAAAAACAATTGTTTCATAACAATAACAGAAAAGTAAGACGTGTGGGAAGTATAGTGGCGTTGAAGTTTGCATCGTTGGAGTGCAATGAAAATTCTTCTTCATTTTTTCATTCCTTCATTTTGATTGCCTTCTGAACCCGTTTTTTGCAGGTTTAGATTTGGGATCCCTAGTGAGGGTCTTTTAAAATGTTAGAATGATTTCTGGAGACTAAATGTGGCAAAAGAAAAATTGGGCAATACGGAAAAAAATATTACGATGTAAATTTCAATACCATTAAATATATCAACGTTGCGGAAAAATCGTGACGGATATGGGAGACATTCAGAGGTTGCTAAATACATTTGTTTTTAATTTCTTGAAATTTCCTTCTTGTGTCAATTACTATTATGTAATACATACATTCTTATGCTCGCATTCAATGCTTGAATTAAAAGAGTACGTGCAAAAGTTGTGGAGCCTTGAAAGTGCGTTTGTGAACGAATGTTAGCGTGAATATAAATTGTAATTTTAAAAAATCAGCGTCTGCCAAATACGGCGACGGTGTGAAAAAGATTCATCCGTCTGTGGCACTTTTTCCGTAATTCAGTCGAATGGATGAGGCGTCGAAAGTACAAAAAGGTCATAAAATTGTAGCTCCAAAATTCACCTGAATTATCATTAAGTAATTACAAATTACTTGAAGGTTTCAGCTAACTTGAATATCATTAGGTGGGTGGGTTTGAAAATTAGGTGCTTTGATTATAAAAATTGCGTAATTAAAAAATAATAATTGATCTATTTTGGAGATAAACAAATATTGGTACCTACGGAGGTTTGAGCAGTTCCTAATAAAAATAGTTTATTTAGGCGCAGTCAATGGTACGTTCGCTGCGCTCGTTGACGATAAAATACCAACTTAAGTCACGATTTTTCGAAAGAAACTGCATAAAAAATGTGTAGATTTCAATATTTTCTTCATCAACGAATGATGTAGTGGATCTTACGGGAACTTCGAAATTAAGGGGGAAGATATATTCAGGCGAGGAAAAAATTTGCTGATTTTCATGATTTTGATTTAAAGAAAAGATTTACACACCATGTTTGAAACTCGGGGTATGTTTTATCACTACTTTTGGCTATTACATGGTATTTTTTTGGCATCGATCTTTAAAAATGGCGGAGGTATGGGGCAATCTTCTAAACTGCATTTTTTAAACTGGCGTGACGTATTGCTATAAAACTAATCGACGGATTCTGATGAAATTTGGTGAAAATCTCTCTAACCTTATTGTCTAAAACATGATCCTAAATGTTTTCGAAAATTGAAATAAAAAGAGTTTTTTATTGCAAAATGTAGCAACTTTTCCGAAAATTCGATCTTTTTGTTTCACCGCGTACCATTTAATCGATTTTCACAATTTCTCGCTTTTCCTTGGTTCATATTCTGCGTATGAGTGTCAATGAAAGAAAAACCTTCGTTGGTTTTTTTTCGGATTCATCCCGCCGACGCTACGCGTCACGCTGTCTGGCAACATCCGCCGCAGCCCGTTTAGAAGACCGTGCCATACTTCCGCCATTTTCAAGGTTAAAAATAAAAAAATACCATATAACAAAAATAAACATATGAAAAATATTGCGATTTACAAAAAACATTAAAATCAGCAACTTTTCCTCACCAAAAGGTACTTCCCCCCCGAACCTTTCATTGACGGTATCCACGTCACCAAACGTCAGTATTCTTCAAACCCAATCGCTGAAATAATCGAGCCTCACTAAAAACAATAAAATAATTTTTAAAAAATTCCTCCATACATTTCCAAGATATGACCAACGATAACGTAAATTCAATGCGACACGAATAATAATTCCTTACCCAATTTGATGAAAAATGTTATTAAAATTTGGGAACTTGGATCGCCATTTATTTTATTTGGTATAGCATTTTTTTTAAATAAACTATTCGCATTATCCTACCACAATGACGCAGCACGTTTAAAAAATCATAAACACCGGCTCATTAATTTCCGTCTATACTTATTGCAGCGTTTTTATCCGAGTCAGAAAAAAAATCTGTCAAAGTCACCGCGAGTCCGATTATTCGTGATGTTTCAGTCCACTTTGTCAGTGTATTTTCGAAGCGTGAAAATCACTGTAAAAATACACCGCGTGGGCATGTGGGCCACGAATAAGGGATAAATGGGTCACGTGGTTGAAACAACCCCCCAAACTAGCAAGCTCGCGTATTTTTCCAGTTACTTTTAATGCTAATCACCTCGGAAAAAGGTTTTTGTCTGCGCTCCAAGCTCGCACGATTTCCGCGCGTAGCCGAGATTATAACGAGAAATACATGGAGACCGTTTTACGTCGCCTACCCCTCGTTCGCAGCAAGGGAAATGAGAGGAAAAAATATGAAAATGAGACGTCGCCGGTGGAGGAAGAATTTTTTCACTCTTTCTCTTGGCGACGGCCAAGTTTGTTCTCTTCCTCTCTCTCTCTCTCTCTCCCCCTCTCTCTTACGATTTTATATCTCAAGCGTCCACCCCGCGCGTGGGCGCAAAGAATAAAGGAGAAAATAGAAAAGTAATGAGTTTTGCGGGGACTCCCGTTAACGAGTTTTGCATTCACCAGTTCAAGGGAACTTTTCATTACCTGACTAGCGACGAAAAGCAACCCCTGACTCTCTTTCTCTGACTCTCTCTCTCTCTCACTCTCTCTTTATCCCCTTCGTTTTTCGTCATGCACCATATAGCACAGCACACGGACTCTTTACTCGGAAAATTGTGCAAATCGCCTCTAATAAAGTTTCCCGCGTATATCACGTAAAGTTTTTTGTTCAACGCCTACGCGGAACTTGTTTGTTCAACGCGAACGAAAGGAAAACTGTTACTAACAGCGCGACTAGTAAACGCGTATTTTGCGTCGCAATTTGTCTTTCTTCAAATGAATTAACAAAATTCCTGTGCATATAGCTCGCGATTTTTTACTCCAGCCGCTTTTCACATTGTGCACTATATTTTTTCACTACAATTATATCGAATTACGTGTCTTAAGCGAACTATTAAATATAGGTACAGTGCCAGCCTAAAGGTGTCCATCGCGTTAAGGGGTTAGGCCACAGTAACGGGTATAAAATCATGTGCGAATTTAACATTTTTTTTCGTATGAAAAAGTGATTCACTCATAAAATTAAGTACACATATATTAAATATATATACACATATATATTTTGTATGTGTATGTGTACACATACAAAATGTGTATGTATATATTAAATGTATATATGCATATGTATGTATATATTAAATATATATACACATATATATTTAATATTTAATATATATATTTAATATACGTTATATACACATATAAAAAATATATTTTTTTTCGATGTACAAAATGGCCGACTACTAATATTTTCTTTTATCTTTTTTTTAGGCGCTCCGCGGCGTGACATTTAGCATCCACAATTTTCTACCTAGAACAAAAAACAAAAATTCTCGTCAATCTACATTAGAATACCTAGAGAAGTACGTACAGAATTAAAAAAATATTGTTTTATTCAAAAGTTGTAAGTATTTGAACTTCAATTTGAATTGAACTTGAACTGTCAGTGAAAAATTTCGTATAAAACTGCTCATGAAATGAAAAGTTTTCGATCAATCAGAAATTCCGTACGTACTTCTCTGCGACATGCAATTAGGAACATAACTTTTAAATTTGAAGTAAATCGAGTGAAAATTGTTGAAATTATTTGTCACGCCAATTGGAAAAAAGCTGTTTCGAGAAAAACGCGTTTAAAGTTTTACATATGCCTCTGGCCGTGCCAGAGGTGGGCTTACGTTATACGCTTAAAGTCGGTGAACAAAAAATGTTCTTGCTATAAATTGAATAGTAACTTATTCTTATGATGATAAAGCACCGTTTTAGCAGAAAAAATCGATTTTTTGAAAATTGTACTGTGGCCTTACCCCTTAAATAGGTGTCAATTTTTTTTATTATCACTTTGGATAATTGTACGATTATGCTAGAGTAATATAATTTTTTTATAGTGCTACAGAGTATCCCCGAAAAATAAGAAATAAAATGAATTATGTTATTTTAATATAATTTTGTAATTATCCAAATCGGTTGAATCCTTTTGATTGCCCTTATGAGGGCAACCATATATATATATATATATATATATATAGGGGAATTCCGGGGGAGTTGACAATAAGGGAGAGATGTCCGACAGAAAGATTTCATAGAACCGCTCATTATAGACGTCACCTGTTACTGCTTTATTCTGTTCGCGTCGTGCGCAGGTGTAAGCACACGAGCAAAAGTTTCACAAAAATAAAAAAGTAAGTAAAATTATTTTCAATTGTTTCGTCTTCTGCAATTTTTTTAATCTGTTCATGTTAACATTGCGGTGATGTTATTTTCTAAGAAGAATGGTTATTTTTGTATTTGTGTGAACTGAACCGAAGGATCATTAAAAGCGGCTGTCAGTGCTGTGAAAAATGATGAATTTTCTCTCTGGACCTCTACGACCTACGGAATACCGAGGAAGACTTCAGAAAGACGATATAAGCAGAACAATGACAAAAAAATGTTGCGGAGGAAATTGTCGAGAAACCCATCTCATCGAAGACTGACTTCAGATGCATAATGTGCCAACTTTGGATATACGATAATCGTACGGAATTCGATTATATGTGTTCTAGACTGGCCAAAAGAAAACAGATAAGAATTATAACGTAAAACCTGAGAGAAAACCGAGAGTAGAATTAAGAACTGGCTATGTCTCCTCTACTTATATGGCCAATCGTGATTGTTTTGAATACTAATTTTAACGCTGATCTCTCTCTAAATCACGATTTAGAGTGTTCTAGAACGTGCCCCAAAAGACCTGACATTTAAATTCGTTGATAAAACGTATTATTTATTCGAAAAGTAGGAATATTTTTATTTTAACACAAGGTACAAACATGGGGGTTATGTGTGGAACGCAATATCCGATAAATGGCATACAAGAAAACAATACAGCTATTACAAACGAAGTTTCATGGTCGTGTTATCTCGCGCCGCGGCGATGTGAATTGGCCACCAAGATCGTGCGATTTGACGCCATTGGACTTCTTTCTTTGAGCTTTCCCGAAAGGAAAAGTGTATGACAATGATCCACAGACCATTCCGGAGCTCAATTAAGCAATTGGACGCACCATTAATGAAATTAGTCCGCAATTATGCCAAAATGTTATCGAAAATTTCGTCCAAAGCATGAACGTTTGTAAACAGGGACGAGGCAGCCATTTATCGGATATTGTGTTCCACACACACCCTCCTTTGCACCTTATATTAATTAAAATATTCGTATTTTCAAAAAAATTATAGGTTTTATTAATAAATTAAAATGCCAGGTCATTTTGAGACACTTTCTACTTTGCAATTTATCCTAAAGTTAAGTGTTCAAAGTTTAGTTACAAATGGGGATAAGTAAAAAAAAGTCTGTACTTTTATTTCGACGGGTCCTTAAAAAAAATGTGGCAACTACCCCGGACTTAGTCTATACACATATATATAAATATACTTGATACACTTTTTTTGCAGTTTCGCGTCATGCAAGGATCAAAGGTGAAATTTTCGTAACGAGTGTAGCTTTTATAATCCGAATTGAAGTAAACCCTCTTCGAGCATGCTGCACTCGAAGCATATATATATATATATATATATATACGTTGCACCATTGCAGGGCTCACTTTGGCGAGCTCATACATCCATACATACATTCATACATACATGTATGTATGTATGAATGTATGTGTATGTGTATATATATATATATATATATATATATATATATATATATATATATATATATATATATATATATATATATATATATATATATATATATATATATATATGCGTGTGTTGAAACCCAAAGAATCCGATTTACTCGCATTATCCCGTTGTTATTCGGCACCAGATCCGTTATACATACACCCGGCTGTAGGAAATCTACGCGGTTTGCTCTGTCGGACGAACAGCCGATATATATATTTGTATATATATATATATATATATATATATATATATATATATATATATATATATATATATATATATATATATATATATATATATATATATATATATATATATATATATATATATATATATATATATATATACATATTAAATATAATATGCGGTCTCTTTGTCAATGCAGTCAGCTTGAGGTGCACGCCTCGAGCTTATTGTCCCGCTTATGCTCGATACCGGCTTAAAATATCAGTCTCGCACCCTCGCCCCGATACTCGAAACGCTATTACTTATGACGGATTTACAAAGATAGAGTTGTTATTTTTCGCCGCAAATCCCTCGGGGAGAAACTTGAAGAGTCGTTGCCAAGGTAATAAAATGCATTATTTATTGTACAACGAGTGTCGCACGATCTATATTAGATTATTGCAGGACAGCGAAGAAATGACACGAGGCGACGCGTGCCACAATTGGATATAGTAATTTGGGAAGGGATTTCTTTTGTGGAGAATTTTGTTTGTTTCTTATTGCCGGAAATTCTGTTTTATTCGATTTGGTCAACGACCCTTTGCGCTGGGGAACTTGTAATTGGAAATTGGGTGGACGAAGTAGATTTCTTTTGTCTTCTGATTGGGGATCTGATGCGAAGAATTGGCTTATGAAGTCGATTTTTGAAGTTCCAGTTTTTTTTGTTCTTTGATTTTGTGGGAAGATTATTGTTGCACGCGCGACAATAATTTGATTGAGATTGAACGACGATTGAACGCTTGGTTGTAACGAAAAACGATAAATTAAGGGGGACATCTCGATGAAGCAAAAAATATAGACATGTCAGAATTGCAAGCGAACTTTCTTTATTATCAAATCTTTACTATCAAAAGCAACTTGGAGAATTAATGCGAGGCAGGGTGAGGGGAAGTGATTTTCAGCAAGTGATATTATTTTGCTTTTGCTTTGATCGATTTCAGGATTAAATTTAGCGTCGCGATTTTTAGTTGCAAAACGGCGTTTATAAATTTGTCTTGGCTTGGTCTATCGCATGGATCGCCTTGGACATTCTTCCTAACCGCATTGGACTCATTGTTTTCTCGTGCAACTCTTGTTCTTTAGCACCCCTAAAAAGAGGGTTGAACGTTTAATCGAAGAATACTAAAAGACGTTGATTCTTTTTCCGCTCGAAGATACGCCCGGTGAATCTTTAATTTCGTAGTTTCGATAAACACCGCTGAATGTTTTTTTCGGCAGAAGACCATTCGAATCCAAGCGATTTACGTATCGACTGCGCTCGTTAATGACAAAATTCCAGCCGAACTTGCGATTCTTCATACAAGAAACTGCGTCGAATTGACGGGGTTGAAGTTTGCATAGGTGGAATGCAACGAAAATTCTTTCCAATTTCTTTGACAATAATAAAACAAAATTATACTTTGCAGATTTAAGATGTAGATAGCTAAACCAGAATCCTAAGAAATGTCGGCGTGATTTTCGTATGAAATCAACGGAAATTTGGAAAATAACAAAAATCACTTTCGTTGCATACCAACGATGCAAATATCAACGTCATTCGATTTGTTCACATCATAATATCTTTTTTTCTCGAAAACGAAATTATTCGATCTTACGAAAATTTCGAAATTCTAATTTTATCAAACGTATCTAACAATAAGTCTCGAAAAAAAATGTTCGTTGCGTTCCAACGATGCAAACATCCCCGTCATTTGATTTGTTTAAATCCCAATGTATTTTTTCTTTGAAAACGATATTATTCGACCTTACGAAAATTTCGGAGTTTTATTTTTACCAAAGGTATCCAAGTCTCGGAAGGAAAAATAATTTTGGTTGCGTCCCAACGATGCAAACTTCAACGTCATTCCAATTGTCCAGATCTCAATATCTTTTTTTACGAAAACGATATTATTCGATCTTACGAATACTTCGGAGTTTTATTTTTGCCAACCGTATGTAAGTATCGAAAAAAAAAAAAAAATTCGTTGCGCCCCAGTGATGCAAACTTGAACGTCATTCGAATTATCCAGATCTCAATATCTATTTTTCTCGAAAACGAAATTATTCGCCCATACGAAAACTTCGGTGTTGTAATTTTATCGAACGTATCCAAGTCCAAAAAAAAAAATCGTCGCATCCCAACGGTGCAAACATCACCGTCATTTGATTTGTCTAGATCCTAATATATTTTTTTTCTGAAAAACGATATTATTCAACCTTACGAAAACTCCGGAGTTGTAATTTTTTCAAACATGTTTAACTTGAAAAAAAAAATTCCGTTGCGTAACGATGCAAACATCACCGTAATTTGATTTGTCTAGATCTCAATATATTTTTTTCTCGCAAACGATATTCTTCAAGCTTACGAAAACTCCGGAGTTGTATTTTTATCAAACGTGTCTAACTTGAAAAAAATCATGTTCGTTGCGTCCCAACGATGCAAACATCACCGTCATTCGAATTGTCCGGATCTCAATATGTTTTTTTCTACAAAACGATATTATTCGACCTTACGAAAACTTCGGAGTTGTATTTTTACCAAGCATATCCAAATCTGGAAGAAAATATTTTTTTTTTGCGTTCCAACGATGCTAACATCATCATTCGAATTGTCCAGATCTCAATATCTATATTTCTCGAAAACGATATTATTCGACCTTACGAAAACTTCGGAGTTGCATTTTCACGAAGCGTATCCAAGTCTCGAAAATAAAAACTCAGTATCCTTCAACATTGCTCTATAAAGCGCTGGGCCTTGATGTCAATTCTCCTTTGACAGACCCGGATAACCGCGAGGTCCGCCTACATCCCTCTCCGCGACCTTGCCAGCTCGACCCGAAACAAACGGGCCCTTAACTTTATAACGGAAATGAATGAGACGTACCGTGTCGAGAATGGCCGTGATCAGGCCGGATCCTGTCACCAGCGAGAAGCACTATCCGCAATCCGCGTGGCACTCTTTTCTCGCGTTCCCCACGTTTCAAAAAAAAAAAGCACCGGAGGTCCAAAGTGTCTCTTCCTATCAGCTCCCCTTCGCAATATTCTCCCGTCCTTATCCCGCAAGTTTTCCCCACTATATCAAACCTCGCACTCGCTCCCACGAGCGATATTTTTCAAAAAAAAATCAATACCAAAAAGCCCAACCATTCATCTGCGTATGATTGCCAGAGTTCTGTCTCCCTCGGACGCGTGTAAAATACCGCTCGAGTTTCTCTCCCGCACACGAGCAGCTGCGAAAACGCCGGCACTTTTTCACTGACAACAACAACAGCAACTCTGTATACGAAAAATATACAAAAAATAAAGAAACTAAACAAAAACCACCACTCTTGCGACAGTTCGTTCCTGGGGAACTCGCGAAACTCCCGTAAATCCTGCGAGCCCGAAACTTCCGGAATTCCGCAAGTTCACTCTTGATTTACTCGTTCCTGGATCCCGCACTTTCCAAGCTCGGAAAAAATTGCAACTGTACAGCGAAAAAATTGCAACTTGCGAAAAAAGATTTTCTCATTCGTGCCGATACGAGACGGCGTGTATCGCGATTTGTTCGTTGCACGGGAGAAGTTTCGCAACTCGCGAATAACGTCTCGGCAGTTTTTATCTCTCTCTCTCTCTCTCGTGTGTGAGCCACGATATTTGAGCATTTATCGACGCCTGGTTGGAGCGATGAGCGACGGGGTGCGTCAATTCGTGAGGAGAGCCACGTGCGACTAAAAGCCCCGGGGGTGCAGTGACGCGTCTCGCTCACTGCTGCGTTGCGGTGCGCGGCGCCCGATTGACCACCAGAGTCTGGTCTTCCCTAACACGCGCGGGCTTTTACTCGCGGCGCATACGATACGGCTGCTCTTCCACCACACGACGAGATTGCCGGCGTCGATTCCTCTCCCGTCTCTCTCTCTCTCTCTAGCTCTCTTTCTTTCTCTTTCCCCCCGCCCCAGTTGCGCCCTTCGCTGGGTTGGTGCCCCCTCCCCACTCCGGTAACGATTCGGGCATTCTCTCCTCGTAGAGTCGTCGTCGTGGCCGTCGCAGTAGTCACAGCCACGAAGATCCATCGAGCCGCCTTCATTCTCTGTCTCTCTCCCTTTCTCTCCTTCGCCTGTAGCTGCCTTCCGCTCTGCCTCTCCCTCTAGACCCGAACGTGGGGCTATCGAGAGCGAGAGAGAGAGAGAGAGAAAGAGAGAGGGAGGGGACAGTGTCCCCCGACTCTCTCTCTCATCCCCACTCCCGCGATCGCGTCCCCCCGACTCAACGAGGCCGACAACGCCGCCTTTCACGCCTCGCCGTCCCTTTCCAGGCCTGATATCCCCGCCGCCGCGCCAGCCAGGCTCGTTCGTGAGTTAACCCAGTGGCGGGCGTGGCCTGGCCAGCCGACGATGGTGGGGGGCCAGGCCGGCACTGGGGGGGGGAGGCCGTAGAGGTCCGCCGTGCCGCCGCAACGACCTGAATCCCGAGGACTGCGACCGTCCGCGGGGATGAATCGAGCCGAAGGGATCGGGCGGGAGTGGTAGGCGTGTCGACGATTCATCCCGGTTGGCGGGAAGCAAAGACGCCATTGTTCGACAGCTTGTGCGCCCGCCGTGTAGCCCCACGTGCGCATGGACTGCGCGCGCAGGTGTGCGCACGCCGAAATCGTCACATGACCGTGCCTCGGGGAAACGCCAGACCGGAGACGATCCCCGACAACAACGCAACGCAGCCTGATGATACGAGGATGAGGATCGCCAGCCTAGACACTCGCGACATGCTGACCCGCCGATCACATCGACCGCCAGGCTGATACGACGGCGGGGCTGCCCCCCGAGATCTCTCGGATGCTCACCGAATCTACGAACTTGCTGTTTGGAGCAAGCGAGTCTCGTTCGCCCTTCAAGCTTGCTGCTAGAGGCCAAAGACGGTAGAGAAGGTTCACGGACCTTCAGCCCTGCTTTCGACAGTCGACCAAGCGACGGTTCGGAAGCTCAGGGCGCGCGCAGCGGAGCACGTGCGAGGTATCAGCGGTGGAAGTGTGGACGGACTTGTCACCTCTGCTATCATCACCCTGTGGCTCGAGCTCCAATGAACCCCGCTTCTTCCATAGGTGCTGCTTCTTTCGCGTGCCCGAGTCGAAATTTTCAGCCTATTTTAAAGGGCTTTGATCCTATGTCAGCCTCGCTTGAGTCTGTTTACTGCTGGAAGTCCTACTATGGGCCGCCACACGCTCTTCCTTTGCTGCTTACCTCCTGCATAGGCCCTTATACTCCTACCTAACCTAGCTAAGGTCGTTGCAGCTCCTCTTTTGATTGCGTTTGGACCTATCGCGCATTTGGCTGTTTCGACGAAACGAGGGTGGGGATGGCCGCATACGAAAGAGCGGGTCTGATAGTTTTCAGTAACCGTCATGCGTTGGACTCGGTACGACCGCGCGTTCGCCGTAGAGGCCTACTTTTCCAATGGCCTTTCCATTATCTCCATCCAGCGAACCTTTCGCATTCGCTTCAAACTTGCCCTTGCAGCTCCAGCAACTCTCCAAAGTGGAAGAAATGGATCTTGGGCAAACAGTTACGATATTTTTTATAGGAATTGCTCTCATGTATGCATGTATACACATATAGGTACTAGTATACGTGGCTTGGTGTATGCTTAGGCATGTGTGTGCGGGTATATACGTGTGTCTACGCATGCGCATATTCAGGCATATGTATCTCTATATGGGTAATAGAGTGTATGCGTGTATACGTGTGCCAATCGACGTCCTGCTTAGCGCCTGCAAGTGGAGAAAAGGGAAGTTTGTTCCCGTTCTAGGCGTTAAGTAGGAGCTCATTTTATATTGAATACGAAGCTACATTGCTGCCTTTATCTCCTACCACTGTGAGGATCTGGAGGGGCAAAATAGCCTGAAAATTTCGACTCGTGCGGTTGCGTTACTATGACAGTTTTGTAAAGCAGCGATCGTTGATGAACGTGCGGAAGCTCGGGAGATCGCTAGTAGCTCCTAGCTGGTTGATTCTACGCTGGCTGATCGCCATTCGCATGTATGGTACGGTAGGCCATTTGCTATCTGCGTGGGTATCCAAGTGAAACGTTGGAGGACGTTTTGGAAGAGACTTGGAGGGACTGGAAGGTGGAGGAAAATCGTGGCACTATGAGCACCCAGAAATCCTGGTCAACTTCCAAAGGGATCTACACTGCAAAAAGAAATGTGTTGTTTTTACACATTTTAGTAGACACGTGTAGAAAAATAAAGGTGTAACGTGTAGAAAACGTGTAACGTGTAGAAAAATAACGGTAAAAATAATAAAAAAATGACACGAATAGTTGCGTCCAAACAACACGCTTACGTGTGTTATTTTCTTATACGCCTTAAAACGTGTAAAAAGGGTCTAGTCATGTGCACACTCAAAGTGTAAAAACAACACACTTATCTTTGCAGTCCTGTGTATACATGGGTTGCGTCGGAATAGTAAATGGAATAACAAAAGCTTTTTATCGTCAAAATATATGCATTTATTAAACTGAACTCAACAGTACTTATATATTACTCTGTAGTATGTACGAGAGGTGTCACTGTTTCTCTTGTCTTCGCCTAGGCTAGGTTCTCATACAGCTTCACGATGACGGCCGCTTTTTGCTTGTCGGTGATGGCCTCGAAACGAAAATACGTCGCTAAAGATTCAATGCAGCTATCGAGGTTTTGGAAAATAGATTCCAATTTCATGTTCTTCCACGTGACAAACTCAAAAATGATCTACAAATGAAACAAAAAGTTAAGACCAAATGTGGTCTTCAATCAACCGGTTAATCAATTGATGTCAAATCAACTAATGAGTTTCACGTGGTGCCGTAACCAAGGTGATTTTTAAAACATATGATCAACAACTCGCAATTAACACACTTAAACTGTGTTGCTTTTTCCCGTGTTATTTTTGCTCGTGTGGTGCTATGAACGTGTGTTGTTTCGTCCAATGTGTGTGAATGTGCGTCTTGTATGGTGAGTCTACACGCTTCATGTGTGTTCGAATAAGCGTGTTATTGATGGGGACAGGTACGATGGTGGGTAATAATTTAGTAAAAACGGCACACTCACGTGTGTAATTTTAACGCATTACGTGTTACCAAATGCAAAAGTGTGTAGAATCAACATGGCAACGCCTGCCTTTGTGTTGCGTTACTTCTACATACTTTGAACACATGTCAAACACGCCTAGTTTTTGCAGTGTAGCGCCAAGTGTTCAGATTCGTGTAGAAGTTACGGTACCGAGCTAGGAGATCTCAGAGCAGGAGAGACAACACCGTGGTCGTAAATACGAATGTGTGATGGATGCGAACGAGGCAGAAATTGATCAAGACCCGACGGCGAACCGTCTCGGGGGTGCATTACCCCATGATGCCTTGTACTACGCAACTGTGGTCTAGTCTATCATCATATCCATTTGAACGTGACCCATTGCGGTTGAATGTAGACTTGTGTTTGTGGAACCGGCAGAACAATTTTGTCGTTACAAAAACCAAGGACATTGGGATTCACCCCCCACCTCTTTCTCACCCGCTAGCAACGTTGGGGTTTCTCGTAAGAGGAAACAGCACCGGGCAAACTTCGAACTCACCGGTATGTCTATGAAAGACCGATGAAAGCGGAGTTGGGGAGAGATCGGCAGGGGGAGAGGGGGATAAAAGAGGGCAGGCCTTAAATTCGGGTGTTACAAACCGCATACAGGTTCTGGGATTAGACTCGTTTTCGACCGCCATTGTATCGGCTTCACTTTTACTTCACGTCACCCCGTTAACGCACCGATACCCCTTCATGTATCGTAACGCGGATATATAGCGATATATCGTGGCTGCGAAACGTGTGCTTTTTCCAATTCTTTTGCTGTATACAACTTTGTCGTTGTTGCATTTTTCTACCAATGCCCCGTTGATTTTTGTCTTCCCCCATGCAGACATTTGTTGGGAGTCGACAGATCCTACCACATCCCTATAGGAGTTTGATAGAGATGATGCAAGTAGGAAGTTCACATTGGAATCCAAGTAGATTCCGCGTTATTCCCAGATTGACGTCTGATCAGAATTTTTCATTTGAAATACTCAAATCGAAATCGTAGGATCTTCAAAAAAAGTATCCTTTTGTGATCCCATGCACAAACTTGATGGGTAGACCCAAGATGCACCCTTGCAATGCAGCTTGAGTGGACTTTCAGTGATGTGATTCAAATAAATTTCTAAGATATAGTTTTTCAGCGATTTAAACCTTCCTAAGTTTACTTTTTTTACTCTTTTCAAATATCCACTCATTTTGCATAGCTATATATATGATTTAGAAAATTCAACCTACAGAATGCAATCGGATCCATCAAGAATCGTGTCAGATTCTGTTCGATAATGTGGGGAACCTCTAGGAATCCAATTGGATTTGTACATTGGATTCCAATGGGGAATCCCGATTAGAACCCAGTGTACGAATGCAACGTTTTAGTATAGGGATCCAATGTGATGATGTCAAATCCTTTGGATCCCTATCCGGAAGTAAGAACAAGCACGTGAATCCAAGTGGATCCCTACGACAGTTTCTGCACAGGTCCTTCCACAAGCTGGAAGTTTTTCCCGAAGGTACATGCGGTTTCATACTCTCCACATTTTTGCAGGTCGCAAGTCTCTCTTACTCCTAGATCTAGTGTTTTTTTACTTGATCTAGTAATTTATTATTTTTTACCAGTTTCTTTGACTAAGTGACTTGTCACTATTTCTAGTAACTTGGACGTGTTACACTGAATCTAGTTATGTTACAGTTTTTCTGAAATCTAGGAGCAACCGATTTCAAACTAGGTTTATTAATTTCTTGACTTTCACTAGATCAGGTCATTTTTCACTGGACAGAATATCTAGTAATTTTCCACTAGATAGAGAATTGCGGATGTGGTGGAGTTTTCGTAAAACGTAGATGGAATCGATGGTAAATATTTACAAGTGGGGCTCCAGCTAGAAAAGAGGTTTAGAAATGTTGTACCGACTCGATGTATTTCAGGGCACTTTGTTTATAATATTTAAGTCGGGGGAAGACACCTTCAACCCTTATTTCAACCCCTAAACGCTTTTTTACTTTTTCAAAGGTATGGAGGAAACGGGTTTGGTGACATCAAGTGGGTCAAATGACATGGGTTTGACCCAACCCAACTCAAGCAAATTAGAGCAAGGATACAGAAAACGTATTTCAAAAAATGAATATTTTCCGGAAATGTATTTTTTTTCTTAATTAAATACCCCATCCCCATAATAAAAAACACATTTTCATGCTGCAGAATAGCCCCGAACACGTGGAAAAAAAATGGAGCCGATTAGGGCTGGAGCCCCACTTGTAAATATTTACCGAATCGATACTCGTGAAGTCTCGGAACGTTGCGAAGAACTTTTTTCAAACAATCTTACCATTTTCGGGAAATTCGTTTTCCTTATCTACCTCGATAAGACAAGTAGAATATTTGGGACTTTCGGAGGAGGTCAGCGGGCGCCAAGTTTTTTTTTTCGTTACTCACTCAATACAGAGATCACGAGAGCAAAGAGCAGACGAAGAGGCGGATGACGTGTACGTATACTTTGGAGAGAACGGCGAAACCCTTTGGGGCGCTCCGGGATGAAACAGGTGGCTCCAATTAAGCTCCAATTACCTGTGTACCTAGTTCTTAGTTGCCCCCTCCTCTATGTGACAATCGAGGCACCCGCTCGAGAACACACACTTAATTACATCCTAGTCAAGTGCTATATGCACTCCGTGTTACGCTACTTTTCAGGCTTTTCCTTCGGTCTGGGACGTGTGTGTACCGAGAAAATATCATAGTCACGATGTGTTTCTTTCGCGAACAAAGGACGTTTCTTTTAACGAGCCAGATCTCTCATGCGTCCGTGAGCGCGACCGATGGATGGAATTTTATGAAATTATTGTTCCCCTTTAATGAAAAATGGTCTTTGATGAACAAACATTTTTCCTCTATTTTCGAAAACCTAGTTTTGTTTGCTTGGGAGCTTTTTTGTTTGGGATTCTTCATCAGCATGTTGAGAATATCCTAAAGTAGCGAAAAGTAAAAAAAATGACAAAAATTATTGTGGTATTGCAAAGTGGCGAGAATTACATTAGTCGCAACATCGAAATGTGGAAAAATTTCAATCACGGGCGTATGTAACTAGAGAAACTTCTACAGAATCGGAATCAGGCTGCTGCAATTTTCCTAATTGAACATTGCCACCCCCCAATTCGGTATTTTTTTAACACAAGATTCTAATCCAAGAAATTCCTTTAAATTTATAAGTGTAGACGAAAGATGAAAAGCATTCGATAGGCAGGAAGTTTTCAATTTCCTAAGAAGGAACCCGTTCTAATGAGAAAAAAAACTTGCCACTTGCTTCACAACAATATTTAGGTTCAATATATTTATATTGCGTTCAACCGAGATAGGCAAAAAAAATCTATTAACACGCAAGTCGATTTTTTTGCATAAATAGAAAAAAAGGACAAGACACAAACATCTGCGGATTTCTGGTTCGCCAGGTTTTTATCCTAACCTGCAATGATTTTTATCACAGTAAGTATATAGGTTGAGAATACAATGAATAAATAAGTAAATTAACTAGTAGGCTAACGAATAAATAGTATAATGGATAATCAAATCGATGGATTAACGAAGTAATTAGTAAATTAACGACTCAGTAAATCAATGGATTAATGAATTAAAGAATTAATGATTTCATGGTCTGGTGAATTCATAAATTGACGAATTAATGAGTTCACGAATTAAGCGATATAACAGAGCATTCGCGCCCTCTTATCATCATTATCACACTTTCTTTTCATGTATATAATTTTGTAATCTTATATAATAAGATATTATATATATATATATATATATATATATATATATATATATATATATATATATATATATATATATATTATTCGAAGACAACTAACAGCTTGATATTCATACTAAATAGATGTGTAATTAATTTTATGAGTGAATCACTTATTCATACGAAAAAAAAAGTTAAATCCGCACATGATTTTATACCCGTTACTGTGGCCTAAAGCTTTCATTGTACAAAATGGCGGCATGCTAAACTTTGATTATCAATTACTCCTATTTCCTGACCATTCTACGTTTTGTGAAATCGTATTATGAAATATTTTATGAAATCGTATTTTCATATATTTATGAAAATAAATTTAAATAGTTTCGACTCGATTCTGTTACCAACCTTGAAGAGCAGTTTACGGACGGTATATGCCAAATCTAAGCTCAATAGGCCAATTGGTTATCGAGATAACGTGGTGGCCGATTTGAAAAGCGTAGTTTCGAAAAAAAAAACGGTTTTAAAGCTGCTCTAACTAGGCTAATTTTATGAGTATTATTAAACGGTTTCCCAGACGTATTCAGAAAGGTCTGTAAAATAATAAAATTAAATTTAAAAAAGATTTCTTCAAATTTCTAGGAAACTAATTGATTAATTCATTTCCAATTAATCAATTCTAGACACCTCAATTTCTAGACAATTTCCGCCATACTGAATAATATCGCACACCATATTATCAGCATCTTTCGCCACGCCGCAGAAAAATAAATTTTCGGCCCAAACTATAATTAAATCCTAAAACGTCAAACTGTAAATTTCATCCCAATTTCCCAGGATGCCCAACGTCGCATACGCAGCTTTCTGCCTCGCCGACGGTTGTCCAGTGACATCGCGAAGAAGGAAAAAAGCCTCGATTGCTATGCTGCAACCAAACTCGAACAATCTCTAGCCCTTCAGGCTCCATTTGTTACGAGGCCCGTTTGATGTGCAGGCGGCTGATAGTCGACGTATATACCTGTCCGGCGTGTATAGAGGCGGTTAAGCAGCAGTAATAAATTGGTGGCTACGCTATGTATACACAACGGTACCATATAATAAATACATATACATTCACAGCCAAAGAGGCACACGATGAAGTTTCCAAGTTCAGTAGGTCGTGAGAGAGTGAGAGAGAGAGAGAGAGAGAGAGAGAGAGAGAGAGAGAGAGAGAGAGAGCCCCCGATGATATGAGTCACGCGACGGAGCGCAAGAGCCCGTGAAAACAGCATGAAATGCATCGGGGGAAGAAATCAAAGTGGTCGGTGGTACGACAGAAAGAGGGAGAAAGAGAGAGATGCCGAAAAAATCAACGATTGAGAAAATTAAACGAGAACCAAAAAAAAAGGCACGAGAGCGCGGGGGGTTGCTTGAGAGATGGCAAGGGCTGCCGCACGATTGCCGCATAACCAGATTAAGACCGGTTGGCTTGGTACTCTGCTTCTGGGCCTATGTAGCTATATACATATATATATTCACACACTCATATGTATGTATATATATATATATATATATATATATATATATATATATATATATATATATATATATATATATATATATCACTTGGTTCAGGTATACTACACATATAGGTATGCATTTATATTTTTGCGCTTACATATATATTTATATATAATATTTCCATATATTGTTGACTATATATGAGGACGGTCTTCAAAGTCGAATGCTTCAAAATCACATGTTCCCATATGTGCATATACAGGGTATCCTGTTATGAATGTATAATCCTGCAACTGTCGATAGGTCAGATAATACTCAACTATATGCTGGAATTTCAATTTAGTAAAAGTCCTACGCTTTTCGAAATTTTGGGCTTTATGTTATTTTTTTTAATCATCTGCTTTTGGTTTTTCGCATGCCATTTCTACAAACGATATGAATCGCCAATGACTAAGCAACTCTTTTTAAGTAATTGGCACGATTCGAATTGGTTTGTATGAAAATTCTGCATAAGATCTTTTTTCATTAAGTTTCCTTGACATTTAAGGTTATAAAGAAGACTATTCTGGATAAAATAACCAAGAGTATTTTTTTTTTAACCTGGTACAAAAAAAGTTATCATTTGTAGAAATGGCATGCGAAAAATCAAAAGCAGATGATTTTTATTTCGAAAACCGTGGGTCTTTTACTGAACTGAAATTTCATCATATGGTGGGACATGATCTGACCTATCGACAGTTGCAGGATTATCCATTCATAACAGGACACCCTGTATGTGTGTGTGTGTGTGTGTGGGTGGATGACTGCATATATAAATATATACACACATACATATAATGTTTTATATATATATATATATATATATATATATATATAAATACATATATGCATCTCAACCAAGTGGCACCACACGGACACAAATAAATATATAATACCCGCGCACCTAATTACGTCTCGACATTTTGAGTGACACTTCTCATTTATTTCTTCGTCCTTGCTCCCATGAACCGAATGAGAGTGAGAGCAAGATAGACAGACAGTCAGAGAAAGAGAGAGAGAGAGAGAGAGAGGGGGGAGTAACCATATAGAGAATTCGGGACATTCTTCTACCTCGCTTGATCCTTCTCTTCCTCTTAGCAAGTCTCACCGCACGTATATTTGTGGCACCGCGTATCATTTGGACACACACGAGAGCAAGTATTTCACGTGATGTGGAACGAGTTGAATTCGCCGTGGAACAGTGACGAAAGAAATCATTAAGCGGCGCTTCGTTATTTGTAAAGGAAATTTGAAAAAAAAAAGTGTATCTTTTTGAGACCAGCTTGTTCGACACTTATCGAGGTAGTCGAAGAATCGTTTGGGTTTATGGGAAATGAGCGGTCTGCTTTTTGCAATGGCCTTAAGGTTCGCAAGGTTGACGTATTTTTTATATTTCCATTCGTTTTCCACTTTTGGGCACAAATGCAAGAATAATTCTCCACCAGCGGATGTTTCGATAGCTCTGGACCGAGTCCTTCGGATGCCTGAAGGTAGATGACATTTCAGCGTAGAGTCGAACGCAGGCACAATGTTACGTAGCCTAAGATGAGGAATGGGGTATATTCTGGCTCGGTTTTATCAAGAGAAATAAAACGAGCGTGGAGGGTACGTCGGTTTTTATTTATGCGAAAACAAACGCATCCTTTTGGGAGCCACGTTCGTTTCCAGATCCTAATGTTGTATAGCTATGTAGGAGTGATACAGAAAGCACTTGAGGCTTCACATGCATCAGCGAACTTCACCTCGAGAGGCAGTACCACCGAAGTTTATATTTCACTTCGGTGCTCTTTTGGCCTCGGAACATTATCACCTTCGTTGCTTTCAATGGCCATTATTCACTAGCTCCATTTAGGCATGACTGTATGGATACATTCATGCCTATTCGCTGAGAAGAAAAAAGATTGATCCAATATCATTGGTGTTATTGAATGGAATTTTGTTGATTCAATTGTAAAATTGTTGGTGTAAATAATGGGATTTATTAGTCCAAATAAAACGCTATTGACTTTAATAACATGATAAAATTAAAGGTTTTTTTTCATTCAAAAGATATATTGTTAGCCGAGAACCATATATTATTGAAACTATCCAAAAAATTATCGCGAACAAATTATATGGTTTTGAATGCATTTTCTGCGATGAACAAAAAAAGCGTTTCAATTCATAACATGAATATTGTCGAGTCGAGTGCACAGGAAAAATTGAATTTCGCTCGTTTGATTCAGATAAAATTTCTATTGAGTAAATATGTTACTTTATTTTTTTCACCATATCCGATATTGATTTTCAAATACATTATTCGTTAAAATATTAATATTTTATTTTGATTGAAAAATTATGCAGAAATAGAATTTGTTTCTTGCGCATTGAGTTGAAAAAATTCAACCAAATCATGGCCGAGCGCCACCGAAATTATAGGTGTGAGGAAACCCGTAGTTCTCGGAGTAACCGCTAGAAGCCGCACGCGCGCTCGTTTCTCGTAAGCGTAGCGCGAACGGAAAATATACTTGAACGCCGGAGAAGCTGTAAATAGTATCGCTTCTTGGCCTCTGGCTAAGTTCAAAGTGTAGTATCTGTTCTTATCAGTTGAATATCTGATATTCTCTCCACTATTATCGTGGATGATCATTCTAATGCTCACTTTTTATTTAAAATTTAAAAAAATTGAAAAACTTTCAATTTATTTCATAAAACGAATTCGATGAAACACTTTATTGCGACAATTATATCCTATTCCAAAGACATGCATGGGATTTTTAAAATATTTTCAGCAATTCTTCAGAGTGTACATTTATTTGAACCAACAATCAAGAAATGTTTGCAAGTGCACATAGAATCATATTAAAAACATGACTTCTCGAATTCATAAATATATTCTTTGGATTGCAATGAACATATATTTCATCGAATATTATTTTTTTTCTACCAGATACCAAATGCGTTGCTACAGATGACACCATTACTTTGTGGCTAAAAGATACCATTATTTCGGACCCATATTGTTGATATTTCAATCATGATATCGACTCTCTATCTCATACTAATTGCATGATATTGCACTTTTGATATTGTACGGAGTACGAAAATGTTACGTCTCATGTCATATTCGTTTCGATGTAGTGAAGAAATAATTCATTCTGTTGGTTATATTTTTGTGCGAAATAAAAAATGTTGTAGCAACCGCTTAGTTAGATCATCCATACATCTGCGGATTGTATATAGAATGATTTCAATGGAACATAATTTTATTTGAAGGATAATGTAGATATTCAGAGAACAGAAGAGATTTTCAAACAAAATAATGTTATTTAAATCAATCACATTTTCCAATATTTTACAGTATTGTAACAATCTCATATATCGGTGGCACTCCGCGTTCAGACATTTATTTGGATCAACCAATATATTTTTTGGATTCATTTGGTTTTTTTCTCAGTGTATGGAGCTCGTTGGGTAAAGAACTTTGGCTACCATGACAACGGTCCTCGAAGCAACTGTTTTAAAATCACCGGGCTCTGTAGATATATATATATATATATATATAGGCATAGATACATATATATTTGTTACACCATCCAAGCATCTCTCGTGCACGAGTTCTCCGTCGGATACAAGAATCCGGCCAGAAGGTAGTCCACCGATCATACAGCCCTTTAGTCACGGCTATATCTCTCGCCTTTCGGCTTATCCATCGTTCGTACAATTGGATTCGTTCCAATTATACCTACTCGTTTCCTTCTTTCTCCTTTCACCTTTGTTTTCCTTCCTCGACAAGGCGCTTACACACTTTTGACCGTCGTCTCTCCATCGTCTCTCCTATAATGAACGAGGGCCAAGCAAGCTTCTGGGATGCTTAGACGTGGACGAATGTGGCGGCAAAAAAATACCCCGATAGTAGCAACTCACCGACTGACACTGACTCTTTGACAACTTTGCTTGTCGCAAAGGGTTGGATTTTTCTCGGGCGTTTAGCTCGACACTGAGGATAATCCGGGGTTTCTCTTTTCGAATCCTTCGATGTCGTTTTACAGCTGAAAGAGGAGTGAAGGAAAATGTGGTTGATTTCACGAGGTTATCTCCGGTCACGATGTTGACACAGCGGGACAATTTGACCCAGATGGTACTTCGTTTACCTGCCATTAACGACACTTTGGGTGGTTTTTATTTTTGAAATATCAGGGATGCACTTTTGACACTGCTTTATATTTCTGCGTAATTGAAATACGGAAAATGTAAAATTAGATTGTTGAAAATGTTTAGAAAATTATTGGACATTTTAAATTTTAGAAAAATGAGCGGTAATTGAAATTCGTCCGGGCCAAAATGGCCCAGTGTGTCAACAGAAGCTTAATTTGTGACGTTCATATGGGAGTGATAGGCTATCATCGCGTATTAAGAATATGTGGAATGCGGGGAAAAAATGTTGGCTGGTAAAATATGGTGACTTATGCATTGTAATGACGTATCAAGAGTTGGTGAAGAAAATTGTGGGTGAGAAAATTTACTAGTAAAATATAGTACTAGTCAATTTTTAAATATTAAAATATAGTATTTTAAAATATAGATAATTTTCATATAGTGAAATATAGTACTAGTCAAGTTACTGGGACCAGTAACAAATTATGGCTAGTAACTTTGTTTCTAAGGTTTAACGGGTAACTATGCCTGGTAACTTACTTTTTAAGGTTTAAAGTTTTGTTACGACCAGTCACTTACCTTTTAATGATTAATTATGATTAGTGAATTACGTTTTGACGTTTTATTAATTTTATTTGCCACATTTTAATGTTTTATTTATTTTATTTATTACGTTTAAATGTTTTTTTATCAAAGATCAAACCTTTACCGACAGCTAGTGACTTAAAGTTTTCATATTTAACCTCGAATTCCAGCGAATAACTTATGTTTTGAGGTTCGACCTCAACTCTGCCTGGTGAAGTCCGTTTTGAGGTCCAACCATCACTTGTGGCCAGTGACTTATGCGTCAAGGTTCAACCTTCACCAAAGCCTTAAGTTTTCACATTCAACCATTAAAAACATGTGGCAACTATCTTTAGTTTTAATATCTGACCGCAATTCCGCCTGGTGACTTACATCTTAAGGTTCAACCCTCAACAGTGGCTAGTGACCTACGTTTTTAGGTTTAACCACTAATAGTGACTTGCGTTATAAGGTTAACCCTCTTACATTGCTGCATGTGAAATTTTTTTCTCGACGTCTCTCGTAGGGAGACTTCAAGACCGGTGACCGATTCGTCTTCGATGGGGGTCTAGAAAATGGCACGGCTTAATGGCATTGAAAAGAAATAAATGCCTTTGAACGAAATTTTTCGTATTTACTCCCTTATTTCGGGGTTCATCAGATTTCGTGGCTGCGCGCGCGTTTCGGCTCCTTGATCGTACAAAGGGTTCCGAAAAAAAAGAAAGATTGATTCCGAGATCTATTTATGTACAGGGTGTCCTGTTATGAGTGGATAATCCTGCAACTGTCGATAGGTCAGTCCCTACTATATGCTGGAATTACTTCAGCGAAAGTCCCACCGTTTTCGGTGTAAAAATCATTTGCTTCTGGTTTTTCGCATGCTATTTCTCCAAATGATAACTTCTTTTAGCCGGTTTTCTAAAAAATACTCTTGATTATTTGTTTTATTTAGAAAAGTATTTTTTTTAACCTTAAATGCTAAGGAAACGTTATGAAAAAAGATGTTATGCAGAATTTTCATACAAAACAATTCGAACATCTGACTTTGGTAGCCTGCGGTGTAAAAAAGTGTACTACGCATATCGTACCAATTACTTTAAAAAGTTGCTTAGTTATTATCGATTCATATCATTTGTATAAATGGCATGCGAAAGACCAAAAGCAGGTGTTTTTTTAAAATCACATAAAGCCTAAAACCGTGGGACTTTTACTAAACTGAAATTCCCACTGTCGTCGAATATCCATGAGTGAATATCCATAAGTCGAATATACAGAAGTACGAATATCCATAAGTATGAATATCTATAAAGCGAATATCCATTAGTTGAATATCCATAAGTACAAGTATACATAAATCAAATATCCATAAGTCGAATATCCATAAGTCGAATATACATAAGTACGAATATCCATAAGTCAAATATCCAAAAGTCGAATATCCATAAGTACGAATATCCATAAGTCGAATATTCATTAGTCGAATATCCATTAGTCGAATATCCATAAGTTAGTATAGAGCAGAAATGAGTGCCAGAAATGGCGGGAGGTAGAGATAAGTGAGTTTGTTTGGGTTTGTTTGGGTTTCCTCTATACTCAGTTATAGATATTCGGATATTCTACCCCAATATAAATTCCAGCATATAGTACGACATGATCTGACCTATCAAAGGTTGCAGGATTATCGATTAATTACAGGACACCCTATATATATATATATATATATATATATATATATATATATATATATATATATATATGTTTGTGTATAAAAGCGGCGCGCCAAGCAAGTGCACAGTCCCAATACAAAAAGGGCGGTGGCTATATAATGCGGTACGCGACTCCCGACATCTCGGTGTAATCAGACACCGCAGCAAGAGGAAGAGAGAGGGAGAAAGATGCGATGTAATTGAAAACATCCGAGGAACCTCCGCGCTTCTCTGATCCACGCCGCAGGGCAAACTTTTAAATGCACTCCTCCAATATTATACATAATACATAAACGAGAGACGCATACTTGAGAATAAATCAGTAGCGATCTCGCGAAAAAGCGCGCGTCTCATCGTATACTACCGCGCCCGTGAAAAAGAAATACGAGAAACTCTTGTATTTTTCCTTCTTATATACGATTTTTGCATAATTCATAAAGCTTTTTCACAGATTACGGAAGAACGAAAAGCTTTCAATCACGTTAAAGTATACGCAAGTATACTTGCGTGTAGGTGTAGATATACGCGTGGGTGTAAGTATACTTACATACTATAAGTGTGTGTACACCAACATTTTTCTGCTAACGTATCATAGTACGTTGTAATTTAACCCGGTATCGACCCAGAAGGGTCGAAAAAATTCATTTATGACTTTTATACCGTTTTACGGGACGATCGTGTAGGAAATTTTTCGCTGATTGAAAATATCACCGAATTTCCGTCGAAAAAATAAAATGATGATGAATAACCATAAAAACCGGTTTTCATACACATTTGACGATTTTTAGTTTAAGTTGGGCGTTTTGGGGGAAGTTAATGTTGAATTCGTTTTTACGGGGTGAATATACATCGACTTAGACTTGTCATAAAAAATCAAAAATCAAATGTTTTTGGACTCTCGGCGAAATAAAAGTTTGTTTACTCAAACGCCGGTCATTTAATTTCCGTTTTGATTTGAACGTCCGCTTTGCGCTCATTATCTTCGTTATCGTTTTCTCTTTGAAATGCCGCTAGATTCGTTGAGCCTTGATAATTTTTCAATTTTTGGCAGAATTTCAAAGTCGATCCACCGATTTTTGCAAATTTTTCCATACGTACCCTTTGCCTCTTTTCGGCCATTTGTCAAGTGAATTTTTTGGGAAAACTAGTTGAGATATCGGGATGAATCAATCGGCATTCTTTAAGAGGTCTTCTCACTTTGGACGCTAAAAAAGGCTATTTTCATGCATTTTTTTGATAGGTTTATATTATAGATGTTGATATGGAAGTTGTTACACTCAATAAATATTACTATATTTCGAAATATATTTTTTTTTAAATGTATTTAATTAAATTCATAGACGAAAATGGTAGTTAAAAAAAAGTCCTAAAAAAATTGTGTGTGAGCACTGGTGATGAAATCTCGGAGATGGATAATCCGAAACAAAAAAATCGAACGGTTTTAGATTCAGTATGTTAATGGCAGTAGCGCGTATCATGCGATTTTTTATATGTGCAAAAATAACAAACTGCCGGATTTTTTACGAAAAAACAAGAAAAATGTCTTCTTTCACCGTTTATGACAAAAAAAATAGTAAATTTCAATTTAAAAAATCATTGATATGCGTTATTCCTATAGTTGCAAGGAATATGTTGTTAGAATTTTATAAGGATCGGTTCAATAGCTTCGAAGATTTTATCAACAAGTCGTCGAAAAATGTTGTTTTAATAAAAACGCGTTTGAAGTCTGTTTGGGTCACATAAATATATAGAAAGGATTTTTTATGTATTTCGAAAGTGTATTTATTAAGCGTAACAACTTTTATATCAATATCAATAATGTAAACCTATCAAAAAAATTCATGAAAATAGCCTTCTTTAGCGTCTAAAGTGAGAAGACCCCTCAAAGCGAAGTTACACACAAGTCTGCCAGGCTAAACAAGCATCCAAATGATAAGTTTTTTGAATTTCGCCGAAAATATCGGCTAGACCGAATGTCTTTGAAACGTTCATCATCAACGCACGATGAAATTTCGCGACTTTGACGATTCCGGAAAATTGGTCGCGGGGGTCTAAAAAAATTTGTTTCTATTTTCCAACCGTTTTAAGGGTCTCTCTCATGGGAAATTTTCCACAGATTACGAATATCACAAAGTTTTTATCGAAAGCTCAAAATTATGCCAGCCAAACGCGAAAAACGTGTTTTTGCACACTTTAGACGATTTTTTTCCGATTGAAGGTTTTGGGAAAATTTAATGGTGAATTCGTGGTCAGCGGATAAAAATACATCGTAAGGAACATTAAAAAATGTAAAATCAATTTCTTTCTAACTTTAGCCAAAAAAATATTCTCCAGAGAATAGCTTTTTTCAATCGTATCTTTTTTTCAAATACCGTTTGGTTCATCTGGCTCCGATTATTTTACGATTTTTGGCACAAGTCCGAAGTCGCCTATCGATTTTTCCAATTTTTTTTCCATAACTCTGCCCGTTTTTCGTGTCCACCGAAGCGCCTCCTTTTCCTCTCTACCGCGGAGCAAGAGGAGAAATTCGCTTCGATTCCCGCATAGGCTTGTGCGACATAACGAGGGGGGAAGGCGATAATGCGTTTCAAAATGGATTTTGTCGTGGTTGACTGGTGCCCGGTGTATCTTGGGGATAAGTAGGTGTAAATGTTACGCGCGGAGTGACGCGAAGGGAAGCGGGCCATCGGCGGGCCAGGGGGGCGAAAGGGGGGGGGGGTGCTGCAGTCGTTGCGGTTCTGGTACACGAGAAAGCATCGCATCCGCTGCCCCTCGCGACTCATCGCAAAAGAAAAACTGAGAGAGAGACAGAGAGAAAGAGAGAGAGCGCGCGAGAGACAGAGAGAGAGAGAGAGAGAGAGAGAGAGAGAGAGAGAGAGAGAGTGCGAGACAGAGAGAGAGAGAGGGAGGAGCCGCCAAAGGCATCAAGAGCCACAAGCGCACTTCAGCATCGCGGGTTTTTCCTCTCTCATCTCTCCTTGTTAATAAAATTTCAATGGGAAGATTTTCTCACAGTCTGCTCGACCTGAATGCGTAAGAGAGAGGGGGAGTGTGAGAGGGAGAGAGAGAGAGAGAGAGAGAGAGAGAGAGAGAGAGAGAGAGAGAGAGAGAGAGAGAGAGAGAGAGAGAGAGAAAGAGAGAGAGGGAGAGAGGGAGGGAGAGAGAGAGAGAGAGAGAGAGAGAGAGAGAGAGAGAGAGAGAGAGAGAGAGAGAGAGAAAGAGAGAGAGAAAAAGAGAGATCTAGGCGTATGTACGGGCGTATCATCTCTTGGAGCGCGTCTATATGAAAGAACTCGCCCGCTGCATACACGTGTACCTACGTACCTAAAGTCTGCAGTCATACATGCGCCCACTACATTATATATGTGTATATATAAAAGCGATGCCTTGGAAAAAACTAAATAAAAAAAGGAATTCTGGGATACGCATATGTATATGTATATACATACTAATGTATATGTGTGTGTGTGTGTGTGTGTGTGTGTGTGTGTGTGTGTGTGTGTGTGTGTGTGTGTGTGTGTGTGTGCGTGTGTGTGTGTGTGCGTGTGTGTGTGTGTGTACATATACATATATATACATTAGTATGAATATACACATGCATATGCGTATCCCAAAATTGCTTTTTTTATTTAGTTTTTTCCAAGGTTATATATATATATATATATATATATATATATATATATATATATATATATATATATATATATATATATATATATATATATATATATATATATATATATATATATATATATATATATATATATATATATATATATATATATATATATATATATATATATATTTGTATTAGGGTGGCACAAATTTGAGCTCGTCTTTTCTTCCTGTTTTTCACCATCCAATTATCTACTTTGAAGAACAACAAAATTTTCGCGAAATCTGCGAGCGGTCAAAAAATATTTAGCCGTCACTCAAGCCTCCAAAAAATTCGATTTTTTCTGTTCACTTCTCACCCATGAATTTTACGCTATATAATTTTAAAGTTAAACACGCGAAAGTTCTAGCCGGCCAATGAATATTTAGTGGTCGCTCAAGAGCTTCGAAATTTCCAATTGACGCGATTATTTTTCTCTTCTCACTGATAAATTCAAAGCACTCTCTTCAGAATCGGATTTTTGTAATTTGCCTCACACTTCTAAACCGATAAAACGGGGGCCTATAATTTTGTTTACGGACACGAGATTTAAAGAATAATTTTATAAGAACAAAGATCACAATTTTTGGGTTAGTAGTGTGAAGTGAATTCGAAAAATCAGTTTCTAAAGAAAAACGAATTTATGAGTGAGATGAGTAAAAAAATGGCGAAAATTGGAAATTTCGAAGCTCATGAGGAACCACCAAATATTCATTGGCCGGCTAGAACTTTCGCGAGGTTCATTTAAAAATTATAAAGCGTAAAATTCACGGGTGAGAAGTGAACGAAAAAAGAATCGATTTTTTCATGAAAATTTGCATTTTTGGGAGGCTCGAGCGACCTCTAAATATTTTTTGACCGCTCGCAGATTCCGCAATAATTTTCCTTTTCCTTTAAGGGGCTATACCAGTGTGAACGCTGATAATTTCGGTGATTTTCGGGAATTTTTGGAAAAAAAGTACTCAATTAAATGTTTCGGAAAATTAAGAATATATTTGGCTATATTTGACCTATATTACATAATTTTTTCATAGAAAAATATTGAGATCCAAGCGACTTATGCGCTGCCTTCGGAGGCGCCAAAAAGAAGGTCCTCCACTGCTGACATGATTCCGGCCGATTGAGTAGCTGAAACCGAAAAAAGAAAAAATGTCGTTAAACTCGAAGGTATTTCCTGTACAATGACGTAGGATTTTCGAGAGATATAAGAATCTAACAAAATGGCGTAGTTATGAAAAAAAAGTCTGTTTTCTTGCCTATAAAATGGTCGTTTTTTTCAATGCCAAATCGTCTATTTTCATCCAATCAAAAATACCCTACGTCATTGTATAGTAAATATATTCAAGAGTGCTCAGTTTAAATTTCAAGTCAATCGGATAATTGCTCTTTGACTTACAATGTCAGCAAATTTGAAAAATCTCATTTCAAGAAAAACGCGTATAAAGATTTAACTATGGATGTTTGCAAGATAAAATGATATTGATATGAATGATATAAATGATAATGATATTCTTGAAAGTATAAACTGTGGAGAAAGGCAACAAAAAATCGATTTTTTAAAAGTGTCACACTGGTATTACCTCTCAAAGAAGATAATTGGATGGTGAGAAAAAGGTAAAAAAATAAAACTCAAATTTGTGCCACCCTAATATGTGAGTGTATGTACACAGAAACATACACACACATACATACATACATACATATATATATATATATATATATATATATATATATATATATATATATATATATATATATATATATATATATATATATATATATATATATATATATATATGTATGTACGCATGTGAAAATCTATATTTTTTATTTGCCTTTCTCTGGACAGAGAAACAGGGGGAGAGTTAGAGAGAGAGAGAGAGAGAGAGAGAGAGAGAGAGAGAGAGTGATGGAGAGGGCAAAGAAAAAAAAATCCCGAGGGACGATATACACGGCAAAGAACACGGGGTATGGCCGGCCTCCGACGATTCCTACAACCAGTGGACGCGCATCGTACACTTTTCATCCCCACTTATTCGAACCAACCCCCTGATCGTGTGTAGTACGAGATGTAACATCCCTTTCCTTTCGCCGCCCCGATACACACAATCGCGCGCCACGCCACGATCTTTTTTCCTAGCTGGCGTACACACGAGAGAGATAAAAAAGTAAGAGATTCTCCGCAGCAGTGTATTTCATCGTCGTCGGAGCTTCCGGTGTCTCGTCGTGGAGTAACTAATGAGAATGAGATGACTAAGGAGTGCGGGTACGTACGATCTCGTATGCGTGCATGGGGATATCGAGCTGTTTAATTGAGAGAAGCTGATACATCGGTGGGCATACGAGTCGCGATGGTCTTCTCTTTGAGCAGGAGGGACGTTTGGACGTAGATGGCACCATTTTGTGAGCGCTGCGGGGGCCATTTTGAGAGACGCAGCGATCGGATATTCGTTCCTTGTATGGGTAGACGGTCTTATTTGATAACATGGTTTTTTTAATGGAAGCCATTGTGAACATAATTTCCGAATATATATATATTTTTTTTTCAAAATCTCATTTGTGTATAATATTTCGTCATAGGATGATTCCCCCTCGTGTTATTTTATTTTTAAAGGGTTACGACCCATTTTCGAAAACTGCCCGAGTTTACGAAAAGCAGGATAGGCGAAGAAAAAATTATATAGACGTTGGGTGAAAATTGGAGCGGACCTCTGCCACCTTAAGTCTGCGAGAGAAGAAATGTGTATCGCAGTTTTATAAAAAAAAAAAGGAGACGTGAGTTTACGAGAGTGGGAAAGTCACAATAAAAATCGAGGGTTTTGGAGTGAATAAGAAAGTAGTAGAGAATAAGAGGAAAACTTTTTTGCGCCTTTTTTGGCCAACCCATGTGGAAATTTGTTGGAGAGTTAACAGATCCCACCACATCCCTTCGATTTGACGGGACACCGCACGTAAGGAGTCCACATTGGAATCCACGTGGATTCCGCGCTATTTCCCAATTTACGTCTTTTTGGAATTTCTCTTTCTATCGGCGACTGGGCCGCCATTTGGTTTTTTTTAAGGGAGACTTTGTCCTTGAAATGCAGCGGGAGATGTTAGCGGCCCAACATGAGCAGCTAGAAGAAGAGGAGGGATGCTTCTATGGACCAGGCATTGCCGATTAGCGGTAATTATAAACACATTTGTGTAAACACATTACAAAACTTTAAACGCGTTTTTCTCGAAAACACGTTTTTTAAAATGGCTGACATTCTCCTGGCCGCTGCAATTAACATATCGACCTGAAATTTGGAGAGCATACTCAGAAAATATGTCTTCACGGAATGACGGATCGTTTTTTCGATAGATACATTTTTGCATTTATTATTTATCTTTTTATGCGAAAAAAAACGCGAAAATTCGATTTTTTTTTAAATTGCCGCCATTTTCCGAAATTTGTACTAAACGAAAAACCCATCCGTCATTCCATGACCAAAAGGTCACAGATTGATAATATGCTTTGAATTTTCGTTTCAGATCAACAAAGAGGGGGCAGTGATGTCAGCCGTTTACCTCCCGCGATTTAAGGACCTGTTTTCGCGGAGCTGCAACGGCCGCCATTTTGGTTTTTTTTTTGAAAAAAAAATTTTTTTAACGTTCTGTATATCATGAATAAAAGGAAGAAAAAAACCGCACTCAAAAAGCTTTACTCGTTTCCTTTAAAAAAAATAAAATGTAAACACCTGAAATATGGCACTCCAATGACAAAGTCTCCCTTAAGTAAAGAAATTGATTTGAATACCTAAAGATATGTGAAATCAACGCTTCAAACCGCATTTTGATTGCTTTATTAGTATTTTATTTGTATTCACGAAAAGCCTCGTTTTCTGACCATTCAAAAGTACATAAGGCATTAAGGGAGTATTGTATACAACATGGCGGGAAAAAATTAATTTCTTCCAACAATTGTCTGACTTGAAAAAAAATCATCATTCTGACCATTATAATTGGGCTTCCAGAGAGGGATAACCCGTTAAGGAGTTATACAGCCAGGAGGCCCAAAAAGTTCGATTTTCCATGAATTTTTCTTGAGAAGACCTTTAAATCTATTAACGTAAAAATTTGTACACATATTATGGTAACTTTTGACTGTATTTAAAAAATTTCATTTGTAAAAATAATTATTTTGAAAGCTGCTATAGCTGATCTCCGGGAGCACCTCTAAAAAAAACGTCTAGCGGCGAGCACGGTATCTCTGGACTGGATCATCTAAATTGAAAAAAACCAAAAATGTTTCGTTAATATAATGAATTATCTCGTAATTGATCGAAGGAATAAGCAAAATAATAATTTTTGACAAAAATGCGCCTTCTAAAAAAATCGATTTTTGACAAAAATTTTGGCCTTGTATTGTTTACAAATTGAAAAATATTTATCGGTGAGAAAAAACCTTCCATTAATTACTAAAAAATATACTGGAAAAGATTGTGTTAAAATTTGAGACTACGCGATTCAGCCGTTTCCGAAAAATCTTGCTCACTGACTTTAAAAACACAGTTTTGAGAAAAAAGCGTTTAAAGTTTCAAAAGCACTTTCGAACGTTCTGATACCCCATTACAAATGTGTGCGTTACTTCGAAAATGTTCGCCGGATTGACAAGAAATTTTCTGTCTGTGTACTTATATATATGTACATTACGAAAACAAATCGATGAAAATGTTAACTGTATATACGCGACTTATACTTTTTTAAGACAAGATTTATACTTTTGTCCAATCCACTCATTTTGTATATCTATATATGTTGTTTAGAAAATTCAACGTTCAGAATGCGATGGGATCCATCAATAACCGTATCGGATTCTGTCCCATACTGTGGAAATCCTTTAGGATTCAAAGTGGATTCCAATGGACAATCCCGATTAGAATCCTCTCCAATAGATTAGAGATTGTCGTTTTAGTATAGGAATCCAATGAGATGACTGATTGGATCCCTATCAGGAAGTGGGAACAAGTATGGGAATCCAACCTAAGAAAATTTCTGCACCGGAAGACGTAAAGCTTCGCAAAGCTTACCCACATGTGCCACCACTTCTGTATACACATATAACCGACGATTAAAATCGTGGGAAGCTCACCTCCACTCCTCTTCATAGCATACTCCATACAGATGATTATCGAGCACAAAGGAAAACTGTTATATACCGCCGATTTTATACAGCGACTAAATGAGTATAGTGAAACCAAAAGGGACCGCCATATTTGATAAATAAACTGGAGGACTTTGCGGCGGTACTTTAATCTCCCTTTTTGTTGTGGCCGACATGAGTTTTCCCGTGTATAGCAATGCTCCATTGAAACATGTCGAGAAAGAGGAAAAAAGATCTAGACCGAGAGGGGGCGGGGGGGGGGGGGGGGGGGGGGGTAAAAGGTAGAAAGAGAGAGCAAAAAACTTCAGAAAGGTCTCCGCGAATGAAACAGAAAAAAGCTGAACGATGCGAAGTACAGAGGGATGAGGAACACGACTGCAACCAAGGGGTGGCTCACCCCAACTCATTATGGCAACATGCGGTAAGTATGCGCGTGCTTAAGTCGCCTACCGACAAGCCCTCGATGGGTAAGTATGGAAAAGCCGAGCGAATATGCTCTACGACGGACTTACCGTCCATATACGCATGCTTATATGTATACATGTACATGTATACACAGACAGACTATATACACATGGGCTAAGGTTATTTTGAGCACCTCACAGTGGCCTGGTGTTCTCATACTCAACATTATGTGAACGCCGATGTCTTCTTAAGGCCTTAGGCCACAGTAACGGGTATGAAATCATGTGCGAATTTAGCAATTTGTTTTCGTATGAAAAAGTGATTCACTCATAAAATTAATTACACATCTATTTAGAATGAATATCAAGCCGTTAGAAAATAATTTTTTTTTTCCGATTTACAAAATGGCCGACTACTGGAAACTTCTCGAAACAGCTTTTTTCCAATTGGCGTGACAAATAACTTCAACAATTTTCACTCGATTCACTTCAAATTAAAAAGTTATGTTCCTAATTCCGTTTCGCAGAGAAGTACGTACGGAATTTCTGATTAATCGAAAACTTTTCATTTTATGAGCACTTTATGAGCAATTATAACGAAATTTTCCACTGAAAATTCATTTCTTAAGGCGTTACCCCCACTTGTAGCGCAAAAAAGGCCTTTTTCATGAATTTTCTTAAAGAAAACTACAAAACTTTTTTAATCGATCAATATACCATCTTAAAGAACACATCTTGAAGAACTTTCAGTAATTTTTTTATTGAAAGATATTACATTGTTTAGTGGCAAATGGCCGTCAATGAAATAATGTTTTTATATACACGGTTTGCGGTGACCAACATTGCGGCGAAGTGGATCATCTGAAGAAAAAAATGCGGATGGATTTGGTCAAATATAAGTATAAACTAGTCTTTAATCGAAGTATTTTAAAAAATATTCATTTTTCACAAAATGGCGGTCAGTCAAAGTTAATGGTTCGATGTTAACGAAAAAAAAACGGCCGTTTTTTGGCTATAAAACGGCCATTTTTTTTTCGAAAAAAAAATCGAACGATTAAAGACTACATTTTTATGTATTAAATAAGCTTGCAAAATTTCAAGAAGATCGGTTCATTAGTGTTCGAGTAATCTTGGCCACCGACTTCAGAAATGCCATTTTGAGAAAAACGCGTTTAAAGTTTCCCTTTCAACGCTCTTTCAACGCGGATTCTTCTCTTTCAACGCTCATATCTCAGTCAATTTTGTTCGGATCGACTTGAAATTTTCAGGACATATTCTCAGATACTTATACTTCAAAAAAATGCAATAAAAAAAATCGATTTTTTCAAAATCGCAAGTGGGGGTAACCCCTTAAGTTCAAATACCTACAACTTTTGAATAAAACAATGTTTTTTAAATTCCGTACGTACTTCTCTAGGTATTCTAATGTAGATTGACGAGAATTTTTGTTTTTTGTTCTAGGTAAAAAATTGTGGATGCTAAATGTCACGCCGCGGAGGGCCTGAAAAAAGATAAAAGAAAATATTAGTGATCGGCCGTTTTGTACATCGAAAAAAAGTATATATATTTCCTAACAGCTTGATATTCATACTAAATAGATGTGTAATTAATTTTCTGAGTGAATCACGTTTTCATACGAAAAAAATGGTAAATTCGCACATGATTTTATGCCCGTTACTGTGGCCTAAGGCCTCAATGACTTTTC